>JAACJT020022532.1:0-36595 GCA_009936485.2 Gymnarchus niloticus | reverse complement strand
CCTCCTATGTTCAGCCCGCATTGTTCGGGGGGGAGGGAGGGGAGAGGGGGGGGGGGGGGGGGGGGGGGGGGGGGGGGGGTTGTGGGAAGGCCATTCCGAAAGCTGCCTGGTCGAGCAATGGGATGGTAGAGAGCTTTATATAGCCATAGTGCTGTGAAACTGTGAAACGCCTCCCTTTGTATCAACTGCAGAGCCAGAACAGAGTCGCACGATCGCGAATCAAGCCTGCATTGTACAGAGAACCCCGGTTCCCATTGTGACCTGCAGACTATTGTTTTGATCGCAGGCAATCAGCCACTCCAGCTCTTGTTTGGAATGGGACAACACCTCCCTGATTAGTGTGGATAATATGCTTCCTTCCATCCTTTTGTCATCCACTTAGGGCCACGCCCGATCGCCCAAGATAAGGCTGTTGTTTCATGATCAGCAGAACTTCAAAGGTGAACATCTGAGTTTTGGTAATGATCCATGATTAGCAGAGGGGATGTCCATTTGCTCCCAGCAGATCCACTCCACACAAACATCTAACCAGAGCTTTGACAGATTGTGGTCTCAACCTACTCAGACTTCATGGTGGCCAGTAACCAGTCTGGCCATTGTGGTCATGGTTATACCCAAAGTTCTCTGGTTCATAATCCAGTAGAAGTCCTGCAGAGGTGTTTTTGAGTAAATGTAAATACACTGAACATGGTAAAATTCCAGGGATCTCAGGTCATGCGCCACCCTGCGCATAGATTCTCACCAACCAATCACCGGTTTCTACCTCTCAAAGGTTATCGAATGTTTTAACAAACATCCAGAATGTTCAAACTAACCGTCTACACTGAGTCTTTTCTGTTTACAGGGACTGTGTTTCTGAAATGGAGACAGATCATGTACATTCTGACTCTCAACTGAAGCCCATCTGAGAACATTCTGAGGTATTTAGATATGGACTGAGGTGTGGCCGTGTGGAATAACACGATTGTGATCCAGCAGTTTCATTAGAAGAGCATGTGTATCATATTTTTACCATGCACAGCTTTTTCTACTATAATCATCTGGAATTGGCCTTAAATCAACAAACTGCTGCCATTTATCTCAAATGAAAGACAGAAGCCCTTCAGAGTTCTTTTGGGTTACTGTAATGGTACAGGGTGTGAGGGTGAGATGCCAACATCTTACGAAAATCAAATCATTTAATCAACCTACTCACAATAAAACTCACATCAGGCTCCTACCATAGTCTCCTTTAACCTGTACAAACCACTGACCAAAACTCTTTCAACAAGGTCAAACTACTTCTAATAGTAGCCTTAAAAATGGAGACACCTTCTTAGGTATACAAGTAATTTTATGAGTTTGAAGTAAGATTTTCTGTAGAGAAACAGTTGAATGGCAGAATTTTGGTTCCAAGCAGGCAAAGCAGTAAAGACAATGCTTGCATATTAGCATTAGCATTGGACATCACGTGAGACACAATTCAGCTATCCATCTTCCAACCACTTTTCCCAGTCAGGGCCACAGGGGGCCAGGAGCCCATCCCAGGTAGCATAAGACTGGGGTACACCCTATATGGGATAGTGAGACATCATTTGGAAATAAAATGGTCATGGTCACTTGGAGTCGTCTTTCTCCATTGAGCAGATCTTGAATGAAACGTCCTTCGCAAAAAAATAAATTCTGTAATTCCAGTTTTTTTAATATCTCTGCACAATGGTTACCAGATATGCATTATGTTCAGTCAGCCATAAGATAATCCGAGTGAATATTTTTTTTAATTGCATTTGTGCTCATGACATACCATTTGATAGCTGGCTTAAGCACTCGCATCTTCTGATTTCGCCTCTTTAGCACCTTATCAGCTGTATTTGAAGCCTTTTCTCAGTTTAGCCATGCACCTCCCAGTTTGAACAATCCTGGCAGTATATCGGAGGCACATGGAACACTGCTGTCTTTCAGAGGAAGGCTTCTTTAACTAGAGTTGAACATGAACTGCATTCTTTATGTCTGACCTCTCTACTCATCACATCAGTCGTATTCCTGCAGGTAGAGTTTTGCCCAATGGTTTGAAGGTCTCTGGACTGGTATGGTGGTGAATTATCTGCCCGGTGCAAGGGACCTCTACCTGGAACCCTGGATCATGTCAACACGTGTTTTGGCAGACTATTTGTGCCACGGTGGTATACGTACTGTATCTCCACACAATGCAGACTGAGGGTGGGAATGTAAAATGAAAAAATAGACCTTACCTTGGGGAAAACTATAGGGAAAGCATACACAATAAATGAATTGTACTTTGTAGATGGAACTGTAGCGAGCAGAATAGTTTGTTTCCAAGACTGAATTAGGTCTTTATAAATTTGGAACCCCTCCTTGACAGCGATTCGGTCAGATCTACACCAGGAAACAGAGGAGGCCCTTCTGGGTGCTACTGGATAAATGAGAGGGAGATTGCTTGCCTTTGTAATTAAAGCCTGGCATTCAACTTCTACTGGACTGCTGGAGTTCCACGTGGAGGCATCCACTGAATCATAAGAGATGTTTGTTGGTCAAGTCACTCCTACTTACAACCCTAGTTCCTTAAATGGGAAGAAGATGCATGTAATTTTCTTCAAAGCCAGGTCTTAATCATATCCTTCATCTTGATCTAACCATTGCTAATTAGACTTCTTGCTTTAAGAAATCTCCTTGCACTGACATATAAAGGTTTCCAGGATGTTCTTCCTTCCTAGAAAGTGAAACCTGTAGAGACAAGCTTAAATCTGCTGCCATTTTGTGGAGAATTTAGATGCCAAAGAAGATGTAGGACTTGGGTGCAGCTCCTTAAATTCCAAACAAGTGGTCAAAGTTTATTTTGTTTATTCTTTAGTGAATGCTGGACATCCAGCGGAATTTTTGTATTCATTTTCTTACCAGCCAGAATAAAAACACAAGTGGAAGATGATAAAATGCGTAATAAGTTTGGGTTTAATCATCCATGGCAGGACAATCTTTGGGGAAGGCTGAATATAATATTAGGGCAGCTGAACATTAGAGTGGTCTTTCCCTGGCCCTCAGAATGAGAACGAGGTATGAACACGGCATAGAGTAGCACTAGCTGATGGCTGTTTGCTTCCCAGGCTGTGGTTTTGGAGGAGGCCCTCTGCAAATGTGGACCCTAAATCTTTGGAGCTATGAAGGCTGAGGACCACACTGTCATTCAGTTTGTGGCTTGGACCAGTGCATCAACTGGATCTCATGTTACTGGGAACTTTAGAACAAGTCGATGTTTGCTTCAGGGGATTGTTCTTGATGAGCAGCTCACGGCTACAGTAGATTGCCTGTCAGTGGTCTAAACTGTCTCATATCAGAACTTGGCACCTGCATGCAAGCTGTAATATTTACTCAGATAGCACCTCTTACAGAAAAATCAGTCTGCAGCAGAAATAGAAATGGCATTTTCTGCAAAAAATCATGCAAGTGGGGCAGATGTCTAATGGTTACCAAACTCTTTCAGAGTTCACCTCTGCTAGCAATAGAGGGAATTCCTGGAGCTCTGGGGAGGTTTGTGAGGAACAGAGAACCAGCTGTCTTGGCGAAGGCTGATTTTCAGGAGCCGGCTGTTGGACTGTCAGGGGAGAGCACCGAACATTGCAGACATTCTTCCTGTTAGATTAAGTAGGAATAAACAACATCTGTGTCAAAATGGTGAAGCGCACTGGGCTGAGAGTTGGCAGTGTGTTTAAGCCTGTCGCAACCCACGTTGTGTGGTTTTCACCTCAACTCAATAGAATAGTTACACATAAAAGCAGAATTGAACAAGACAGTTAAGCAGCTTCACTTGTGCTGGGAACTTACGATTATGGTGTCGTGTTCCTGCAGGATAACTCAGTTTTAGTTATGCATATCAGTAAGATGGTTATGTTGCCTGGCAACATCAGTCAGGCACAACGTCAGCTGAGATAATTAGCTTGTTTGTGTGGCACTGAAGGGACCGGCAACCTACTGTGACTCCGCCCCCAGAAGCTTGTGACGCACACCTCATTGGCTCCTCAGTTCCATGCCCCATTGTACAAATGACAGCATTTGAATTGCTCCCACAGTGCTGAGCATCATTGGTCTCATGCTTCCCATGTGACCTAGGCGTTGGTTTTTGATCACATGGTGCAGGACCAGCTGCGAAGCAACTTCACTTCAGCTCTCGGACCTTTCAAGGCAATCATGTCAGGCAGAGTGGGACACAGACAGAGCGTTCTATCTTTAACAGCCCTGACACAGAAAAACACTTTTTTTACTTTTCCTGAATCAATTGATTTTTTTTTTTAACAATCTAATTTATAATACTGAAGATTCCGTATAATTTTCTTTCCAATAAAATGTGTTTTTCATTGCATATAAGCCAAAACATGACCTGCTATAAAAGACTTTTTAAACACTAATTAATGGCTGGCTTTTGAGCCTGGTTGATGATGTCATACATCCCAGTGTTCTCTTCCAGCATATTCCTTGAGGAACTCATTCTACTTAGAAGCCTGGTAAGCAACTCACATGCCAAGCATTTGGCTGTTTATTCATTTCCCACTCTGCTAGCCTCTGGTTACAACTCTGTGGGTGTTTCTGCTATTTACATACATCTGTTTATCCTATATAAACATGACTGTAAAGTCCCTGTCTGTCTTGTCTGACTGACTGACTGAGATCCCCTCAGCAAGGCCTGACCCTCTGGAAGCAATGGAAGAAAGTAGGAAATGAGAAGATTGGTATATCGCTCTTGGTGCACAGTACAATATACTTGCTTTTTTGAAAGAGACATGGAGACAGTAATAAGAAGCAGAAAAGAATGTAAGATCTCTCCTCATTTTATCAGGACTTAAGTTAATCTCTGAATGAGATGTATTATTTACCAGTGTTTTATGATGTTCCATACTTAGGTGATATCTGTGAAGCTGTCCAGTGGCTGGATTAAATGGGCCGTTTATTTACTCTGCTGTTGCTCTATTACTGCACCAATGTTTGTTTTGAGAAGCCCCTTTAAAGAATACAAGAAAAGCTCATCATTCATGACTCGGGCGGGGATCCCTCTGAATTTCCAGATACACATTCCGGACAGATGCAAAAAGCTCAGCCCAGTTTCCGCATTGATTTCCCTGTTGTGCCTTTCCGTTCATTTTGAGAGCTCGCGGTGTTCAGAGTGAATTTCTGTCACTGAAACTCACCAAAATAATGACCGGGGTGCTCTCACAGGTCTGTAGTATCCACATAAAGTAACACAGCTGGAATAGAGAGAGAGGACGAAGTTTCATTGCTCCAAGTCTACCTGGGACTAAATGGTACCTGTGTGTTTTCCAGTTGTAAACACAAAATCATAGAGCCCCTGCAATGCATTCAGTTGTCTGTCACTGTAACTGGATCTTCACTGTGAAGATTTCCACCCACACTGCATGATTTGATAATGCCATTACAAGTTAAGAAGCCAAACTAGTGAAGGGACAAATGAACCTTCAAAACCCAAGGTGGGTGGGAGTATCTCAGCCAGCATTGATTGGTAGTTCAGGATTCTCCCACCCGCAACAGGTTTTGAAGCCTCATTAAGCAGCAACATTGATTAGTTAGTTCAAGTTAGTTAGTTAGTTCCCACCCAACATGTGTTTTGGAGCCTCATTTGTCCCATCACTAAGCCAAACTGGCCTTTCAGTATCATGGGCTGGACATCCATCCGAATGCAAACCCCTGAAATTTCCTCCTGCTCCTTCTGATGAGAAGAAGAGATGGCAGAAATCACTCCACAGACAGCCCGGCAATCAGCGTGCCTCAGAACGGGTGTTAATTGGTGCCGGAAGAACTGGAGCTCACGCTAATTCAGACATTTTCTGTTCACTGTGCATTCAGCAGGAAGCTGGCCTAAGTGAGCGGACAGACAATGTTGTTTTCTGCCCATTAATGACTCTGTGCTTCCTCATTAGGATTGCAGGAAGGCATCATAACTTCCCACATAATCACCGATGTACCTTTTTGTAAATGTCTCCATTACCGAATTCAGCTATGCTTTAGTTCAAGAAACGGTGGTGGACCACAAATGACACACGACTAACATTAAACTTTACATTAAATATGTTTTTTTACTTAATTACTTGGCTCCATTTCTTAATAATAAAGACCAGCATAAGGTTATTGTCAAGGCCTCACCCAGCCAGGCACACCCAGCTCTGAAAATTTCAAAAGTGAAACTTTTGCATGCGGTTGATCACCGAGTTCACGTTTTTTGTAGATAGTTAGCTATACTTCGATTTTTTGAGTTTGTAGCAGGTTTATTTTGCTAACAGCCACAGAAACACAGGTACAAGGTGATATCAAGTTTCATTTTTCACCTGACTGCCTTTAAGATTGTAATTTAGTCCAAGATTAGGTTTAATCAGTGTTTTAGAAATCAGACCATAGAGTCACTAATTATGATAAGCCATGTATGAATCTTAGAATGAAGATTTCCTTACATGCAACAAAACAAGCTTTTATAACAAGAACATAGTGGAATGCAGGAACCTGCTCAAGTCCGTCGCTATGCTTGTAAAATATGACAAACATCTATACAAAGTCGAGCAGTTTAAGTCCAGGGGTTCCAGAAAATGGTGTAAGTTTGCAAAAGAGCTGATAGGTGCTGAGGATGCCAGAGTAGGCGAATGGTCAGCAGATATGCAAGTTATGCAAAAAGAATGCAAAGCCCTCCGCTGGAACTTTGCATCACTGTGGGAGGATATCAATCATGTCAGGACAAATATTGAGACAGTCAACGGAAACTCTGCACCCACCCTGCCATAAAATTCAATATCGGACAGATTACCACCCCCTTAAGAACCTTGAGTGGTAGGAAGGCTGTAGGTTTGTATAACTTGCCTCCCTAGATTTCGGAAACCTTCTCTGAGGAGTAGGTACTGGTGTTGTGTCACGTATGTAACTCCTGTTTCCATTCCGGATATTTCCCTATTCAGTTGAAGATGTCCTTCCTTCCTAAGAGGTCCAGGCCATCTTCGTCACCGGATTATCGATTATTTCATTGTCTAGCATATGGGGTAAAGTCCAGCTGCTGTGTTTGTTTTGTAACGGTTGAATGCATCGCTTTTTCGTCGAATGCTGGACTTCAGTTCTCGGGAATTCCCAGTCTTGTTGTGTGCTGTATTTGCTTTGCCATTTTAGTTTTCAGTAATTAATATGTGACAGAAGGAACTTTCTATCTGGGAAATTCTTGGGTGTAAACTCATGCTTAACAACGATCCACAGATGTGAGCAAGTTATGGACTTGTTTGAAGTTCACATGAATCCAGTGGAAAATGTTTATGTCTCAATACCATCCACATGTCTGCTGTTCATGGGACCAGTACTTATGGTTACTCAGCTGGAAAACATGCTGTTGTTCTGCAAAAACAAACCCACATTCTGCCTCCATGCTCTGTTCTGACCAAACTTCCCAGGACCTTGTTAAAGAAAGGGTTAAATAAAAGGTTCTCTTAGGTGGCTAATTTTATCTTGGCGGTGTGTGTGAGGGAGGGAATCCCAAGCCCCGAGAACTCTGTGGCTCTGAGTGGAAAACACCCCTGGGGTGATGTAAGGGGAACACCATCACTGGCTGTACAGCCTCTTTCATGGTCTCCCCGGCCCACCCCTCTACCCCCGTGTTGGCAGGCTCACACAGGGACTGGCAGGACCCTAGTGGTCTAGGCTATAACCACTCACGCAATCCATCCCAGCTCAGTGCTGACTGCTGCTTCTCATCAGAATCCTTTTGCTCCATGAGGTGGGAGAAATTAAGGGCAAAACGCATTAAATGTGCTTTAGCTGTGAGTGGATGTGAGGAGATCAAATATGTATGGTGACACCTGTCATGGACCTCCAAACACAGGTCTCCATGAGTCTCTTCACCATGTGTCCTTCCCTCATACATCGTAAAACAGCCCCTCCCTCAAAGACCAGAGGTGGTGTGTAGCCCTGCAGGTTAGGGATCTGTATGCAAAAGGCTGTGGATTTGAATCCTATGGCCTGCTGGTCAATCATATCACCGCTGGACACTTGAGGATGCCCTTAAATCCAGCTGCTCTAGGGATGCTGTCTGACCTTTTCCTCACTTATATGTTGGTTTGGACAAAGGGGTCTAGTAAAAAATAATAATAATAAAAAGTCCATCCCATCAAGTCTGAATGTTGCCATTCAAATGTAATGCTGATGAGTCAGAAAGTTAGATTTATTGATTTGTCCATTCTTTGTAAGGTAATTATTTAAAACTGATCTAAAGTTGTAAACAATTTGTTTTTAAAAGTCATGCCTAGATTCTTTTATTTTTACTATATATTATTACTACATTGTGTGCAATATCTGGTTGTAAAATGTTTTGTTGTTTTGGGTCATTAAATTGCATTTTTCCAGTCATTGTAGGTGTAGGACTTGAAACAGTTCAGAGTTTCCAGCCTCTGGAACTAAAATATTTCATGTGGGCGTGTGAACCAACAATGTTGTGTATTTAGTGCTTTACCAGCGGCTTCTGCATTTTGCAGAAATTGGTCACATACCTAACTTTTAATATGTAACCATTTCACTGAGTGCCCGTCTAAGTCCGATTATGTTATTTATTCTTAGCTTTCTCCATATAATTTCTAAGCGTATATAAGGGTGAAACATCTGCGCGTTAACTTTTAGAGAAATGTTCTAAAAACGAATGCATTTCTCCCCGGAATATATTTCTAAATACAGTATAAGGCAAACAAAGCCATGGGAGCAGCGGAAAGTGCGTGACCCAAGCAGACACTGGGAGGGAGACGGGTGTCCTGGCACTGCGCAGCGCTCTGCCCTGCGTATCTCACACCAACATGGGGCTGGAACATGAGAAGTCCGAAACAAGCGTCCTTATGGACGAAGATGAATTCAACCGCACCTTTGAGCCGATTATGGCCAAGAACCAGAAAGACTACAGGGTTGCTGCGGACAGGGATCCGCAGGATATGAATGCGGACCTGAAGGTAAACAGACGATCTCACCGTAAAGGAGTCTCTGTTCCTTTTAAATGCGCACCATTCGTCCCCGTGCCTTGTGAATGACCTTCGTATTATTCACAGAAAAGCACGCTTCATTTAGATAGTTAGATATGTTATGTACACGTGAACATAGATCCTAATTAAATCACCGTCGTGTCACAAACATGGGTGCCTGTGAGTTTGGTTTCACTTCTGTCAAGAACGCATCCTGGAAATGGGAGGCTTCATAATTACTGCGTTAATTGGAACCATCATGAGGCGGCAGTTTAATCGCTATTTGTCACAGTTTTTGACATACACCATGTGAATGAGGTCCTCTTCACAGATCAGTTTCGAAGACATCATCGGTGAGCCCAGCGCATTCCACAGCTTTGACTCGGTGTGGATCTCCAGCGGCGTCCTGTTTGAACTCCTCAAATTCTGCTTCTACCGCCTGCTGACTGCACTGTTTGCCGTCCCCCTGTCCTTCATTGCCGGGATCCTCATCGCCCTCCTCAACTTTGCGCACATTTGGTATGGCATTTGTTATTTCGCTTTATCTTTATATATGCGTTCAACAGCCCCACAGTATAGCGAGAACTTAAATGGTCAGTAGGTGCACCACTCGAAGAAACTATACTTGTTGACCTTTACACGTGTGAATAATTTTTTAAAGAAGTAATGCGGATGTTGGCATCTTAAAAGACTTATCTGCTTCTCCAGAGGATCTGTAATTTGTAGCAAGACATGTACAGTAAGTTTTCCTGCGATAAATTTTCGGACTAGTAAAGTACGATTCTGGTGTTTTGCCCAAAATCAAAAAGTAAGGCTCTGCCAGCAGTAATAATGTTCATGTCTGTGTTGGAAAAGGAGTACATATACATACCTAAAAGTAGAAAATAAGGCTATTTCTGTTCATGGGGAATATACATCTTAGCTGCCTTCGTGGTATGAGGCTGCTTGCCATCATCATCTCTCTGTGAACTGTTTGGAGAAGCAAATGATTCTAATCGGCTGTGTATTATGGGGTATCCCATACAGGGTGGTAATTCCAGCGATCCGGGCGTGCCTCATGGCCTCGCCCATGGTCCAGATGATTTGGAGCACTTTGATGGATACCCTTGCGGCTCCTCTTTTCACGAGCATGGGCAGGTGTCTGTCTGCAGCAGACGTGAAGACCGTGCCCAACTGAGATACAGCATAACTGCAAGACAATGGGAACAGGGGAAACCTCCTTATTACTGAGCAAATATTTGTTTGTGACCAAACTGTTCGACCTCATTCCTTAATATTTATGTAAAAACAAACTGAAATGTTTAAACTGGGACTGTATAGGGATAGTAAAATAATACCATAATAAGCCGAATCTAAATGCTGGGCAGGCCTTTGTTAGTGTGTACCACAGAAACCTTTTACACACTGTGTGCAGCTGTGTATCTGTCCTTAACATAATGCAAGTACTACACGAAAATGCGTGCAGGTAGTTCATCAGAAACTCCTAATAGAGTTTGAGCTCTTCACTGAGCTGCTGGGCTGTGACTGTTCCTCTCTAGTACTGTTCTTCCTGAATGTGTTGGTAGAGTATATAGTCAAACCTGTGATGTACCCAGTAGTATTTAAATTGGACTAAAACATTTAGATCACATGGTGTGAGCTGAAAGAGAAAATCTTAACTTATTGAAGACAAAGTAAATGTGTAGATATTTACAGAGCATCCTTTAATTCTATATATATATATTTATAACTATCTCTGACCTGTATTTTCAGCTTTCTTGTGACATGAACATAGGTGTATTTTTACCTGATTGTAGCTGTCTCTCAAATGTTACACAATCAGTAGTTTTTAAACTGTACGTTTACTGTTATTTATGTATGGCTTAATCTTGCGTGGCACTGGGAATCGTCAGGTATATAATATTTACTCAAAATTATCCATGCTGCTTTTCCACTGTTGTGATGGACCAGTAACACACGATGTGCTTTCAATATTGTTTTACTGCAACATGTAACAGATCAAGCAGATATAGAAAATTGTTGAAGGGAACTGTTCAGTGGGCTCATATTTCTGTTAAACGCTGCAATTCTGAGATTTTGTGTAGTGAAATGATTGAGGTAATGTTCAAAATGTCGCTTTTGTTAAAATAAAGAACCTTCTATGAAAAGAGACTTTTGCATCAATAATCATGCATGCCGAGTACGCGGGGTACGCGCGAATCACTCGACTGTAACTGTTACTGCATTTTACCCTACCGAAATCTGGTTGCTGTGTCCTGCGATGGGCTGGCACCCCATCGAGGGTGTCCCCCGCCTAGTGCCCTAAGGTACCTGGGATAGGCTCCAGGCCCCCGAAAACATGAATAGGGGTAAAGTGGTTTGGGATTTGGATGGACGTAAACGTAGCTGTTACTTTAACGTCGGTTATTTCACCTTACCAATCTGTGCCAAGCGTTTATAGGACTGATTACACTGGAATACAGTGTACATTGCAGCTATACGGCATACTTTAATTGTATACGGAAAATGTTACGTTCTCAGAAAGTATTCTGAGCGTAGTCAGGTTGCATTAAGTATGAAATTTCAATACCGGGCGTATACGTATATTTATGCTGAATACAAGTTGAACTGTTCTTTTGGGTATGGTCAGACCTGTAATGATTTCGTGTCAGGAAAATAAAGAGGTGAATTCTGCGTTATCTTTTTCGGGAACCATTGCGTTGTCTGTTGATAGTGACTTTGTACATCTCCACCGTCAAGGTAATCCATATACTTTAACAAACCATATTCCATAATTCCCGTTTCTCACTGAATTTACCTGATTTCTTGACTTGTGACTATCCGTGACAGCCATGGACCACCAGACTCTGTTAATTTTTAAAATATATATTTAAGGCATGTATTAATTTGTTATAAGAATACCCACAACACATTCGATACAAGATGTTAACCATTATATTAGGTCATTTTGATTTAAAGCCCAGTGTCTATGCTGGATTGCCTTATTAAATCGTGTTAATCTTCATATTTAAATCCTTACCCAAATCAACAGCAGTCAGAGTAGTCACCCCCTTTAGTTATCACCAACGTTGATTTCACGTGAGTAGAGGAATGTCCCTCCGGGCCGATATTAATGGTGTCACATTGTCACACCGAGCCTCAGGCACTTTTTCCCATGTGTTTGAGTTAAAGTACATGTCATTTTCTGGGAGCGCTGTCACGCCTCCCGGTTCCGTCTGATTCCTCCTGACTTAAGTCCTACGCTGTGATCCTGTAGCAGTTTCGGAACAGTATGACTAGAGGAGTGAACGACGAAGTGGATCAGGTAGGTTTTCCAAGTTAAACGGGGCTTTCAGTTCACGGGTTCGAACCGCTCTGTTTTATTTAGTGCTGCAACCCACTAACTCAAAGTTAGCGGCAAATTAGTACGCGCGTGTTCCGCTTATAATAACGGTATGACCTGGGCTTGGAACGCACGTCCAGTTTTGGGGATAGATTTCTTTGCTTTTATCTAAAACCACGGGGAATATATCATCACTTATTTTGGGAACACATGGCTTTCACATGATCTAAATCCATCACATGCAATTTTTCTCAGTACGTATATGTGGCAGGAAAAAAACCCGATTGCCTGCATGTTTCTCGCCTGATTGAGTGCACCTTGTAGTTTGTACGCTCATTATCTTGATGTCCACCTGCGGCCAAATAATCCACGCTATATCGTTGCTTACTGCTTCACATGCGGTGCCCGTAAAGCTCGGGCACCTCACTGCACACGAGTGACGGCCGTTTGTGGATGATCCCTTGCGCTGTTTCGCAGGGGTGTGGTGCTGTCCCCCCCTCCGACCATTTAAGACCATCCCGGATCGGGACACGGTGCAGACCTGTGCTCCGGTTCCTCGGCAGATCTGTCTGGTTCTCCTTTTCACGTATCGTTTTCTCTTCCCAGGAGTGTCATAATTCGCCGTTCTTCAAAGAGCAGGACATCATATACAAACAATACAGCAAAGATATGGATACCGACAGTGTGAACGAGAAGACGCTTAAAGATATTCACACGAAAGAAATCGACCTAGTCAATCGGGACCCCAAGCACTTAAATGATGATGTTGTAAAGGTAAGTTGACTCATAACCGTCTAATGTACAAGGTTGCAAATCCGTAAACTGTACAAACCTATACAAATTAAATTTATAAACTTCTAAAAACAAAACCGAGTCCTCGACGTCTAGATCTCAGTAGCCTACTTTAAGTAATAATTTGTAAACGTCTAGATTTTGTGCGAATAAAATAAATGATTCCACCGGGCAGCCTTTACAATGAACGCTAATACTGCAAAGCGCCTCTGTAGTGTGAACTGCAAGGTGAGTCCGCGGTGGTCGCACTCAGGAATAAACCCCGAGTTCGGCATCTCTACTAAATAAATTATTGCATAAGAAGAAAATCCCATCTATTGTTAAAGGAGTATGCAGGATAATATGTGACCACACGGTTAACGGTGTACAATGCACGGGGATTTAACCCTATGCTCCACTCTTCCAGATCGTCCTAACCCCACCCCGGAAAAAAACGAACTAAATATGACACTACATTAAAGTGGCAACTATAAAATTCAGTACTCGCTTTTTGTGGTTAGTTACGGGCGGACAGTTAAAAGTGACCATTTGCCTGACATATTCTGTCAGTAAACCACTGTAGGACCATAAATGATGAAATCTGCCAGGATTATAAACATGCGTTGTTAAGCAAAATGCAGACCATGCCAGTCTGCCCTTTACAAAGGAACGTGCCTCTTTGTTACCATGTGTATCCTGGGTTTTCTAAGCATTGTGTGCAGAGAATTGCAAGGACTCACAAGTTAGACTCATTGTCTTCATGCACGCTATTGAAAGTGACAGATTTGCCCCAAAGCAAATCATTTATTAAGCTGACTTGGATTCAGTGACATGTAATATAATTCTATAAATATGGCTGCTTGACTCTTAACATTCCACAACGTGTGTGGAGCAGAATCTTCACACCAGGCAGGTGCATGTTCTCATACCACTCAGAGGGAAGCCAGAGATGCATGCTGGATTCGCAGAAACAAAATGGCTTCACCTCATGTCATCACAGTGCAACATTTGGCTACCCATTGAGTGTCATGATAGCCGTTCCTAGGAAACTCTATTGGCATATACTATATAGAAGTATATAAACAACAAGACTTGACAAAAGCAAATGTCAGCATTCAGTTAGTTGTCACAAATCCTGTATTGTTTCACAACTTCAGTCATTTTCCCTCCAATAAGAGATGTTCTCTTCATTGAGACCGAACAAAAAGCTGAATTTTGAAAAACGGCGATATTTCCGCTCCTCTTAATGAATAGACGTTCCTGTTGATAATCTGACCCCCCTGTTGCCCCAGTTACCAAGACCTCAGTAGATGTGTAGAAGGCCCTTCTTTGAAGGCTTGCCAAAATGTTGTGATTCTGCAATCCGTCTGGACTCCCACTCTTTGGTGCCTTGACTTCTTCCCCCTTCAACAGAAGCCTCGTTGCTGCTGTCTGATAAAAATCGCGCCTCCCGCTTTTCCATGATTTCATGGCTATAACACTTGCTGTTTCCACTCTGCAGACTGCTCACCACAAGAACAGGTGACCCTAGCAGAAGCTTTCAGTCTGACTGACTTCCATAAATGAGTCAAAGCCTCCATAATGAGTCAAAGCCTCTAGGGGCTTGGTCAGGTCACCTGGGACTTATTAGCTGTTAGAATGGCAGCCATCTGCTGTGTGTGGAGAACATAGCAGAACACACTATGTGATAATTATAAACTACTTTATATTCCAACCCAAGTTCAAACAAGCAATTACTATGAAAGAAGTCCACAGGATTAAAAAAGAAAACTTTTGATTGTTGCTAAAATCAGACTTCTTAAGAAAAGACAACAGATAACCATTGATTAAAATAGTTTAAAAGATGGTGCTGGATCATTGGAAACGTGCTTTGAGTTTGTGTAAGTTGTTCTATTTCACATTTCTAACTATCAATCAAGTCATGGGTACTAGCAGCTGGTAAATGTTTATCTCTTTGTCAGCCTTTATCAAGTTGAAGGACACTCACATCATGACCCTGCCATCCACTGAAGGCCTGACTGATCATGGTGTCCAACTTTGGGAGCTGTCCTTATTTTTATGATGTCTCCTTCTCCTTCAGGTGGACTTTGAGGACGTGATTGCTGAGCCTGCTGGCACCTATAGCTTTGACGGGGTGTGGAAGGCCAGCTTCACCACATTCACCGTCACCAAGTACTGGTGCTACCGGCTGCTCACGGCTCTGGTCGGCATCCCGCTGGCCCTGGTCTGGGGCATCTTCTTCGCCATCATCTCCTTTGTGCACATCTGGGCCGTGGTACCATGTGTCAAGAGTTACCTGATTGAGATCCACTGTGTGAGCCGGGTCTACTCCATCTGGATCCACACTTTCTGCGACCCCTTCTTTGAGTCTGTAAGCAAGTGCTTCGGGGGTATCCGCATGCACCTGACCAAGGAAGTGTAAGGAAGCCAAAGTTATGAAGAACACCACCCTCTGAGAGAGCACATGGCATTGCCTGAAAGGCTAGAACAGGAGGGTGGTAGGGTCTAGCAGTGACCCACCCCTCTGCACCCATGGACTTACGGATGCTCTCTCCACCCTCGAGTTAATCAAAACAAGGAATATGAATGAAAAACCATGGCTTCTTCTAAAGTTCTTCTTCTCGCTATTATTATGGGACCCTGGCTTCTGGGATGGTCTAGGATCTTCCATCCACCTTTTTGCACTCTCTGTCCTGCATGAATCTCTCACTTGTTGTAGTTACCGTTAGTTGCCGAAGATGGCTTTGTTTGCAGATGAGGCCGGCATTATGTCCCACCCCAAAATTCTGTGTCAAACTGGAGGCCTCGCATCCACCATTCACTTGGCTGCTGAGTTGGCCTGGCTTTTCCATTGTCACACAGCCAAAACACAGCCCCTCTGTTACTAGCCTCACCCGTGTGTCTGCTTAACTCCAAACGACAGTAAATGTGACGGTTGTTACAGAATACGTGGCACCGACCGTTTAGCATAGCGTTAGTCGCAGAACCAGCACGGGGTTCTGGAGACCGAATCTGGACCTCATCTCATTTACACACCTGTTTGCAAGCTGTGATGCACAAGATGCCCTTTTTGTTTCGCAAATGGAGAGCATTTTCAGTCTAAGCTATTATGTATTTAATAACTGTAATAACCCACGACACTTAGCTGTTTCTCACACTGGCAGGAAATGGGCAATCACACTAAGCTAGCAGGCCGTCCTTCGACAGTGTGTTTCACGGATATTTTATAGCTGAAACCTGTCACCTTCTGTGTATCTGCTCTTGCTCTGTTGCCATAGATTGAACACACGTTGTGATTAAAGTGAATATTTTTGATATGCAATGGAGCTTCGCTTCCCGGTCCTTAGTGTTCATCACATCAAGCTGAATGTATTAAATGGCTTGCTTAATCACGTATTCTGTTCTGTATCTTTCATTAGTGGCTTTTAAGCAGAGTTCCATAAAATGTGTTCATTTTTTAAAGATTATTTATTAATAATTTATAGTTTAGTAACAATATGCATTATAATGTTATGGATGAGTTGAATTTTAATACAAGGATTAATTGTGCTTTACTCTATGTAAGAAGGCTCTCGGCATGATTTATTACTCAACTGTACCACGAGTCTGCACAAAGTTATAGTGGAGCTCATGGTCAAGTCCTTTCCGGAAGGATCCAAGCCTAAAATGTCCATGCAGGAAGAGGGCACTGTGTATGCATTGCCACACTGTTTGTTCACAGGTGAAACCTATTTTTGTTTTGAGGTATTTCTAGAGAAGTTGATCATAGTCACTTGGCATGTTGGCAAGCTGAGCAAACATTTGCCCTAAAATGCTACAAAATAGTACAGATATTACAGTAACTATCCAGAATAGAACACCTGACACTGGCAATGGAGTGCCTGACCTTGGGTTTACTTACAATAAAAGTTTTAATCCCTAGAGAGTTTAGATGTAAGTATTTTATAACTATAGTGAATCCATTGAAAAAGAAGAACAGGTAGCCTTTTTGTCCATTACACAGACACGTTCCAGAGCTGTTTACTCGTAGTTTCATTCCTTCGCTGGCCTTGTATCCGAAGTTCAGACCTTTTGCGCTGGAACATAATGTGCCATGGAGAAGCTTCACGACACTCTTCCATAAGCTTCCAGCATGGTGTAGGTGAGCAGGGTGTTTACTCCCTTTAACTGTAGCAATTACACGCCTTATTCCTGGAAAAAAAAAAAAAATTCGTGGGGCTCCGCAATCCATGACAAAACAACAGAGGCAGGGTGGTTCACCTGACGCGGACATATCTGTTTACACGAACGGGTTGAAAAGCAAACACGTCAATTCAATAATCTCATGCTAACAAAAGTCAATATGAGATTAAATATGGTACTTTGTGTCCTAGTGAGGATCGCGGTGCCGGAGTGTCTAGCAGGTCATAGATGCATTGTAATCTTAAACTAAAAATGTATTTAAACATGCGTACATATGTTCCACGACTAATTAAAATCGGCTGGGTAGCGTCACACAGCTACTGATGCCATCTGCTGGTGAACTATGAGAATTGCCAACACCGACCGTTTTAACGTTCGGAACAAACAAGCGAAACCGTTGACGCAGACAGATGCAGGTGCTTAAGCATAGAAACCATTAAGAACTAGGCCGGTAACCATAACTTCTGATAAGGAGATTCATGTATGTAACATAAGCACACTTGAAAAGGACGCTTCCTACGATTAAAGTTTTCTTCAAATTATAGTCGGTAAAACTGATTTTAATTGCCTTCGGGGTCTGACATCATATTCAGTTACTAATAGGCTAAGCAAGCCGTGGTTCATCACTGGATTGTCCCTACCTACAATCCCTTGCTGCTATGTCTAGCCTTCTCTTGTAGGCACTAGTTGTTGTAAACACCCTGTACGTTACATGTCACGCTGTTCCTCGCATATTTTTCTGAAGGAAATGAGAATAAAACAGTAGAAGCAAGGTTATTTATTGGTTTATTGAAGCCTGTTGTGGAAGATGCGGCGGATTTAACACAGCAACACCGTACAAGGAGTAATAGATTATTGAAAGGGACCAGGTACTCTCTCAGTACGCACAGAGAACACAGTTTAACATACACATGTCGTACAGCTTACTTGATCTCTATTTTCAGTCCTGAGGCTGAAGGAAGTTCCAAGAGCTCAGCAAACGATTCAGAGCTTTGTAACGATTGGCTGGGCATCAGGGACTGCACTTCAATAACTATTCTGGTAAACCAGTTCTGCAAGGAGGCTGGGATTCCTCTAGAGGATATATGTTTAATGACTGCCCTTCCATGGTGCTGCTGTTTGTTTTACAAACAGATTTAGAAACCATATTCACCTAGCTTATGTAGGCAGTTCCTATCAGACAACAACAGGACGGTAATCACCACCATAAGTGTGAGTCTGCTCTTACTCACAAAACGATGAAGCACACCAGCACAGGCCCTGTCTGACACTCCCGTCTGACAAACACCCATTTCCTTAAGCAAGCAGGTGGATTTTTGAACATTCCGTGACCTCGGCTGTCTTAGTCTGTCCCTGACCTGCACCTAAGACTCAATGAAAACATTACTGCCAAAAACAAGCAACTTAGAATACGGGAGGCGAAAAAATTTTTTTCACTGACCTGTCCTAGACAACAAGTCAGAGATGTGGGTGCCAAGCTATTCAAAGACACATGGTGCACCAGGGGTGTCACTAGAGATTTATCACTGGGGGGCTAAACCTTGGCTACCAGAGACGGGTCTCAAGCTCCCCCAGAATGACGTATGTATACGTATTCTTTGTGGGGGGCAAAAGAACATTTTAGCTGGGCTAAGGCTCCCCTATAACAGGCCTAGCAGCTCCCCTGACATGCACCATCGGTAAACAGACCAACAGCTCACAGTTAGATGCATCATCAATAAACAGACCAACAGCTCATAGTTAGATGCATCATCAGTAAGCAGATCAACAGTTTACAACTAACGACACATTGTGTCATCCATAAACAAACCTACAACTGACAGTTAAAGCTGCACCATGCACCATTAGTAAACACTCCAGATGTGCAGACTTGTCCTGCACCATTGGTAAACAGACCAATATCTCACAGTTATGCAGATGTTCATCCACAACATAATTGTAGCTATACTAGGCTAAATTGTGGAGGCATGTTGTGGCATGGGTTGAGCCTGGAGCATTTCACACTTCCATTTGTCAGCTGTCTGTACCAAGTATTCTCCAGTTTCTAGTGCGTGACCCATAAGGTGTTGTGATGCCAGACTGCATCCAAATGGACTTTTAGAGTGTAACGTGTTACCACACTGTATAGTCAGGAGAATTTGCAGATGATGCAGGTTCTTCATCTTTATGAGGAAACAAAGGTATCTAATTATACAGCATGTCGACTCCCTACCGTTCATAAAGGGTGAGACATACAGTACTGTGCAAAAGTCTTAGGCAGGCAATGACCATTATATTTAAATCATGTTCATGTTGGTGTAAAACTACGACTTCAGGTTGGTCAAAGTGTTCAGTTTACATATTTTTAAACATCTCTTCATTTCACCCCAGAATATAGTTATTGTCCAACATACCCATTTACTTAAAGAGATCAACTAGGAGTGCACCTTGTCTGCCTAATTAAGACCTCATGATGTGAATTAGCTAGCTAAGTGTACAAGTTAACTAAGTTGGTGGTGAAAATTAAGAAATACATGGAATGGCTGAGGTTCTTTCAAGGAGAGATTTGGCAACAAAAGTTATGTTGCTCGAGCCATCCAACCAGATATTGGTAATATTTTAGAGAACAGAACAAATTATTTTTACGAGTTTTTCTATTACTATGTAATCATGTATATTCTAATGTTAAATTGTGTGGGTTTTTTTTTTTGTCTAAGCAAAAATACAACTACTGTCCAGATAAATGGTCTTAAACATTTTCTTGAACTGCCTAAGACTTTTGCACAGTACTGTTGTTTTGTAAAATAGTAATTCTGACAACACCGTTTTAAGTTCTGCGACAGAATCAAGTGATTACACACTCTTTGAACTCTTCCGTGTTTTTGAAATATTACAGAAATTTGATAGCACAATACTTTTATGTCCATTGTGGAACAAAACGTCTCCTGGGCGATTTGATTAAATCTGTCTGAGAGAAATTGGATTTTTATAATATATTCTACATTCTGCAGACCAAACCAAGGTGTATGGAGATTAGATCGACACCACCCGATAGCAAGGGTCCACTGTTTCCATCTGCACCGTAATAATGTTCGTAGTAACATCATGATGGATATTGATATCGATGAAGCTTATGATTTCATCCATGCTCCTTATAAGCAACATTTAAATTATGGGAGTCGTCTTTAAAATAAATACGTATATAAAATCCAGGCGAGAAAATGGATAGTTAATGTAGATATGCAATATAACTGCACTTTTTGTAAATCGCATCATTGGGAGAGAGCATTTTATATTAACGACAGCAGGTGGCAGCAAAACAATTTGCGAAATAATGTGAATTTTTTTTTTTTTTTAATATTGTGAATCTTTTTGTTTGTTTGTTTGTTGTTTTGAAATATTGTGAATCAGTTCATTGTTTTGGCAGAACAGTGATGGGGTGGGAAACATTTTGACCCCACATCTTCAAGGCTGAGGTTTCAGTTCTTACGCTTGTGTGTGTGAGTTTGCACGCTTTCAGCACGTTTGATTATTTAATTTTAAGCAACTTCTACGCGTTTATAAGGCAAGCTGAAACAATTCCAGGTTAAGTGCCTTAGATCAGGACACGGTGCCCCATAACCTTAACCCTTGATCCCACACCTGAACCACAAGGCCACCGGCCTCCTTAGTGTTCCTGTAAGTTTGCAGTCATGTGCAATATGTCACATATCTTTGTTTTAAATGTATTCACCAAGACACTATAGCTATAAACACATTCTAAACTTAAACTCCACATTCTCGTGTGATGACGAGGAGTTTTTAAACATGCGTTTCGTCAGTGGACGCCTGTAATATCATACAGCCTGTGCATTTCACCAGGCAGAAAATCAGTCCCTGTAAACTGAGTTCTATACGTAAGCCGGAGAGGGGTTCCAAACCAGGACAAAAGAGGAACGGAACAAACAAAACTGAAGGATGGGTCTTACGAGCTGCCCTTAAACGAGGTCATCGCCAAGCAGTAGAACTATGTTAAATGGTATTGAATCGATTTTACACAGAACCCAACAAAAGCATTGTCCTTGTTTTGAATGTATTCATTAAATGTATGGGCTGTTCAGCACAAACAAGTGAAGTTAAATCACTGTCAATATTCATTTTATTGTAGATTCTAGCAGCAAATGGCTTTCTGTTTTAAAATGATCAGATTTGAGATTATGTTCCATAAATCTTCATCAAAGTACAACAAAGGAAAAATCTGTTTCACCAAAAGAGCCATGACCACTCTGGCACCAGAGCTGCATATTGCAACTGTGACATTATCATTGTGCAGGGAAAATTCAAAATTCGTATCAGGCAATATTCTGCCGTTGTCTTCAGTAATTATTGACAATTGCTATATATATATATATATATATATATATATATACCGTATACAGAAAAGCAGATCACTACACTGTTTACCTTAGCAAAGTAAAGTGCGTAGTGACATTTTTTCACTGTATTGCCTTGTCCAGTCATATATTTAGTGTTAAGATGATGGATTTATGTGGAAGATCATCTCTTTGTGTATCGATTCCCAGCGTGGGCGATTCACAGCAGACTCGGACCCACATCTGCCAAATGACTTCCTTACTTTTTCACAACTACAACACTACATGTGAAAATGATATAATCGTGTCCTCTGCCTGATGATGTATTCCACGCCGTTGCCACCTTTTTCTCCCGTTCTGCGGTACCAGATTCCATCTCAACTGTGCTGGGCATTCAGTGAACGTCTGCGGTGACGCAAGACATCACACCAAATCCGCTTCGTCTCACCTGAAGCCTCTGGCACCAGAGGCTGGATCTAAAAAGGCGGGTGGAGGTGGGCACAGTGGGGGTCGATCTGTTTGCGATCTACCCCTTCCAGTCCCCAGACGAGTCATTTAGGCGTCCACCACGGAAAGCGGATTGAAGGGAGATCAGAGTCTGAAACGGGGTTCCTGGTGCTGTGAAGCAGCCCGAAAGCCCATCCAAAGATCCCGGCTTCACTCGTTTTTCGAGTTTGCCCTGACAGCTCAAACGGATCTTCAGCAGTTATTATGATTTGATACAAAGTCGCACACTCCTGCTTATACTGGTAAGCAACTCCATTATTCTTTGCGCCATTAACCTCCCAATTAAGTTTTTCAGTCTCTTTTAGACAACGGCACTATTTTAAGACACATTTCTTACAGCATACCGAAGAAACAATTGCTTTCATCATAATTGATTAATAATAATGATAATGATTGATTTAAATACTTGTTGATCGCGCTAGACGAGTATATACCGGGTCTGGGATCTACATGTGTCTGTGTGTTATGGAGGATTTATGGTTTTATAAAAAGAGCTGACTGTATTCTCTAACTGGACTTCTCCCACTCACTTTTCACTCGCTCTCTGTCGCGTTAAATCCCCCCCTTCTAATTTCCCACTGGTTTTTAATCAGTCGGCAGGTAAAGCAGGTGTTTCTGCTGTTACCCTAACACACGTTTTACAGGGAAGTCAATCATGCGTCCGAAGGTGAGACCGCATCCTCCGTCCTTCATTCAGCTTCAGCTTCAGAGCGGACTGCTCCGCTGCTCGCCGTTCGCGTCCTTCCCGTATTTACAGTCTCACATGGTGCATGGTGGAGTTTTAAGCCTGTACTTCGCAGACTAATTCCGTCTATTCTTCTGGTCCGTTACTCCGAATGAGTCAGGGTACCGACTGCAAGGCAGTCCGAGTTCAGTTCTGCGGGCCGTCGGAACCGCAGGCTCCCGGCGTCCCGTCTAACCACACGTCCACTTAGTCAGGACGAGTCACCAGAAGAGGGTCTCCTCTGAATACCGTGGGTCTCAGCCCTTAGAGACCCAACAAAAAAATCAGTGACAGGCACGGTGTATGTCAGTGGCCAGATCACCCGTGTTTACCGAGGGGTCGAGCTCAGCTGAATAGTGCATTAAGGCTTCGGTTTTTCTGACTCATTATCAGACAAGTACTGCGCTCATATTAATATGGAAAGAATATACTGTTCTAAATTTAGTTTACTAAAATGTACTCTTCTTATCGACATGCCATGTTTTCCTCTATCAATGCACCACTAATATAGCTGACGAATACTATTCCTAGTTTAAAAAACTGACTGTCAGTTTTTCGCCAGTTCTCAGGAACAACATGAGGACATCCACCGTGGACCTGGCTGGTGTTTTTATGCTCCTGTGGGCTCTGTTGAGGAGGTCTAATGGACAGTGTGAGCAGGTGCTGGTCAGCTCCAGGCTTAATCTCTCCGTCCAGTACAACCTCCCCAACTTTGTGAGCAAGACGGCCATTCAGAGCGTGGTCACACACGACGGCCGTGTGTATGTTGGTGCGGTGAATAGCATCTACGGGCTTAGCGAAGACCTGCAGGTGCTTTGGGAACACAAGACTGGCCCCGTCCTGGAGGACCCTCATTGCCCGCCTTGCCGGGAATGCCCGGACAAGGCCAATTTGTCGGCCATTGACATGAGAGATAACGTCAACATGGCTTTGCTGGTGGAGACCTACTACGATGAGGAATTGTTCAGCTGTGGCTCGACCCTTGATGGCGTCTGTTTCCGGCACATCCTGGATGGCAACCAGCAGAACTCCGAAGGCATCTGCATGTATTCAGCGAAGTCCAGCAGGGGGCAGTATGGCTGTCCCGACTGCATTGCCAGCCCGGCTGGAACCAGGGTTGTGAGCATAGAGAGCGGGGGTGTGGTCAGGTTTTTTGTGGCAAATTCAGCTTCGCAGTCGTCGCCACAATCGCCGCCCCGGCACACAATCTCTGTGCGGGAGATGAAGGAAACACAGGATGGCTTTCACTTCATCTCCAGCAAGTCCTACCTGGACATCCCACCGCAGCTGGTACCAGAGTTCCCGGTCCGATATGTGTACGCCTTCCGCAGCGGCCCGCACGCCTTCTTCCTCACCGTGCAGAGGGAAGACCGCGGCTCCCGCGCCTTCCATACGCGCATCGTGCGCACGTGCGTGTCGGAGTCCGAGCTGCGCCGTTACGCCGAGCTGCCCTTTGAGTGCATGTTGACCCAGAAGCGTCGGCGCCGGGAGGCCCAGGTGGAGGTGTTCAACATCCTGCAGGCTGCCCACGTGGCTCAGCCTGGGCAGGTCCTACGGGAGGAGATGGGCCTCAAGGAGGGTGAGGAGGTGCTGTTTGCCACCTTCGCTCGTAGCCAACCCGACTCCCCGGAACCCACGGCCAGTTCGGCCGTCTGTGTCATCCCTCTCCGCGACATCAACATCTTCTACAAGGACTACATCCTCAGATGTCATACCAGGCAGCTGTATCACTTCAAGGGCTCCGACGAAAAGCTGTGCTACAACTCGGTAAGGTGTGACAAACCACAGAAGTGTCATCGGCAAGAAATCTCCGTTTAAGCCAGTCCCAGAAGGACGAGGGTTCTGTCCATGCATGACCCCATTCCTAGCTTTAGACTACTTAGTCTTGGGCTCTGTGACACCTCAGAATGAGCCTGAGATTCCTCCACACGGCCCTGCACTTCATCCCAGCCATGAATCACCAGTCTGAACCTCTTAATAGACTATTCCTCTTCCTGTCTGTCTGATCCATCAGTGTTTGATGGGTATATCTATAAATCGTCAGATCGATAGTGACGTGAGATTTACTCCTGACGAGTCTTCGAGGACCCGTCAACTTCTGAAATGGTATTGCTCTGCTGAACTGAATACCCCGTTTGTCAGAGGCGCTCTGTGGCCAGGGAGAAGCAGCAGTGCTAATGTGTATGAATGGACATTTAAAATGAGACTCTCAGAATAACTGGCACCTGATCCAGGATCTGTCCTGCGGTTTGGAAATACGTGGAGATTCGTGGCTGAAGACGAGATTCCCTCTCAAAAGTCTGATATGTTTGGCTGTGAAATATCACCTTTTATACTCTGGTGCAAAGTTGCCAATTCTGATCAGAGATGAAAGACTTTGTGATTGTGGTTAGGAAGCTCATCTCTCTCCTAGAATGACTGCCGAGATAGACCAGATTATCCTGTCAGCTGCCAGTGTGTAACACGTGCTTTCATTAAACCCACCCTGAACTAATATATGTACTGTGATTTTCTATCCTAGTGCAAGTGGTCAAGTCGTCCTTATTTCAAGGCAGTCACTCAAAGCTCGAGGGGCTCGCTTGATCTCAGCGTGGGATGATAACCGTTTTTTAGAGGCTGCATACGCTCCTGATTTGGTGTAATTTATACCCTGATGCCGCTGCCGTTCTGAGCAATCCAATAGTGTCATGCTTAGTGGATCAAAGAAACGCCCTTGTTCCTTTGTATTGCGTACCGCTGTAGTTTATTAGGACAGGGTGGGGATGCACTGTGAACGCTAATGAAAGATAAATCGATGGTCTCTGTGACAGATCAGTGTGCTCAAAGGGGACGGGCCGCTGGCTTTAAAGAGCCACGGGAAACGCTATCGATCTGCAGCTGCTCTCCTCGTTTCGGGCCGCATCCGTTAATTAAGCTGACAGAAATATGGCTCTGGTTCGCCGCTTAATTGCTGGAGCGCTAAAGACACGGCAGGCTTGGACATCTTCCTTGGGAAAGATGACAATATACAAAGCAGCAGAATAAAAAGGCCACAATTACGGTCAGAATTATCATTGCATTAAGATTGATTTGTTAAAACGGCCGAGAGCAAATTGGTTTTAAATTGAATCGGAAGCTTGACGGATTGAGGTGCGTAATATAATATTGTGACATAAAGGCTTCTGATTGACAGGCCTTTAATTCCATACACTAATTTTTTAAATGAATATATTATGCCTGTGTAAAAAAAAAAAAAAAAAAAACAGCCTGATTATAGATTTTGCTTCTTGCCATGCGTGTGCTTTAGTTAGGTGTCATGTGTAGAGGTCAGGGAATATGAGCTTTGTGGCATTATGAAACGTGACGTGTTTGGACTTCAGGAATTCAGGTGGCCATTCAGTGCGTGCCAGCAGGTCATGTTTGGGGCTTGTGTCTTGTTTGCTTCCATCTGCTCAGCTCAGTTACCACGCCACCTGAGCCCTTAGCCCGTTATAAGTCATAAAGGGAAACTTTAGATGGTTTTAGAGAGTTTTCCAGGTGTACAAAGTGCCGTAGTGAAGCGTTTGGGAAAACGAGGGGCCGCTTTTAGCACGAAGGCATGCGTGTTTCTGTTGGAGTGTTTCCTGGCACACGGCGCTGGTCATGTCGGGGCCGTAGCAGGTGACTCATGCTGGGGGCGGCTCTAACTGTGCACGAGTTTGTTTCTTCAGCCCTGGGGCTTGCTGAAACAGGGCAGGTGGATGTGGTCAAACAGCTTGTCCTTAAGGCTGACACGTGGCCCCTGCTGCAGCCCAGGTGTGGCGCGGTGCCTTTGTTGCATTTTTGGTTCCTTTAGCCTGTGATGTTTTGATCTAGCCTGGCTGTGGAAAAGTGGGCATCGAGGTGGAGGGCCTCTGATGTCACTTCCTGTTGTGGTCTTAAGATTTTCGAAAAGTAACCATGCTTTTTCTGCTGGCACGCGTTGGGTCGGTGCGAGGTCGCCTTGTGTTCCCAGCAGCCCCTGTTAGTCTCTCAACACCAATAAATGGTTAAGTGAAAAAAATGCGCATGTTGGAGCTGACTTGACTGTTCTCTGGAGCTGATGTTGACGACAATGACACATTCAAGCTGTCGTTGTCGAGCCGAGAAGACGCTGGCATGGAGATGTAGGTGATAGGCTCCATGTCTGCAGTTCTCCTCCAGGGCGGCCAAAGCACATGTGCTTATTGGAGCAGAAGGAAGAAGCCAGATTGGATGCGTGTCCCCTGCATTATAACACTTTGGATGTCCAGGGCTCTCGCTGGTACATGGAGTGACGGTTAGCCTGTGGCTAATGCAAAAGTTTTTCACGTTTCTTTCATATTCTGCTTATATTGTGGTCAGCATGGTGATTTCCGCTTTTCGTTAGCTGAATTTTAACTATCCGGCCCCCAGCTGCTTATTCGCTAAAGATTTGCAAGGGGGCTTGGAGGTGGTCCTGGGTAGCATACTCAGTGAACCACCGTGTCGTCGTCTCGGTGGAAATCCCCGGTAATTGAAAACAACTATCAGTGAACGGGGGCCAAGTTTACAAACCATTCGCCTCATCTGTCTGTGAAAATCCCTAGCTGGTCACATGACCTCATTAGTGCATTGTGCCCGCGTCGGTGACGGAAGCAAGGCGAGCTTCAGTTGACAGTGGTAAGACCCTGACACGGTTGCGCCACTCTTTAGCGTGAACTCTGTAAACAGCTGCCACAAAGTATGGTATGCGACCATTCATGCCTTTGGCGACTATCTCCTCTTTAATCCTGTTTGTACTGAAGTGCTCGAGCATTTGAGCTGTTCAGTTTGTTTAGAAACTGCATTCATTCCTGAATGAAGGCAGCGAGGGCTGCGGGGGTGTTGTGATTGTGCTTTGATGTGGCTGTTTACCCCCCCCCCCCAAGAATTTTCTGGAATCCCATTGTAAGGTGCTAATAGTACTCAGTATTTTGGTTAGCAGTTAACTATAAGTGTAGTTTCCAGTCTTAAATGAATAGGTGAGTTAGAGTGAACATTGTGTTTCCCAGTTTTATAGAACCACACGATGTTGACCTTGTGATGTACGTATGTGCGTAGAAGGTTTTTGAAGGGATGGATGCACCAAAGATGACGCAGTTTAAATATCCTGATGGGTCATTCTGTATCCAGGTGGAAAGTGCGATGCCAGAATGTGGGGGTTCACCAATGACCGGAAACCAAGTTGTATCGGTGAAACATAAAAGTACCGCTAAGCAAGAAAGGCCCTGAATGTAGATCAGTTTCTTAGGAGTTGGGATGTTTATTTGCACAGAGCAACATCAGAAGCAGCTGACTGTGGGAGTTTGGGTAAAAACCGTTTGGCTAAGCCACGCTTATCTGGCAGGTGTGACCACAGCCGCATGTGTGTGGAGCCCTTCTGTCTTTCTGAGGGGCCGTTTTCCGCTTTGGTCCCTGGTATCTGCTCCCACCTTGACCGACGGTGTCGGGGCTGTTTTCGCTGGTTTCGAGGTCCTCTGCTTTGTGTGTCGGCAGCTCTCTGTCATTTGCCAAGAGAATTTTGGTTCCAGAGAGATCTATTCTGTTCTCATCCAAGTCATGCATCAGGTGTGTGTGTGTGTGTGTGTGTGTTCGCGTACTTCATTCACGTCTATAAGCTTCCCTGTTCTGGATGAATGGAGTGCTTTTCCACACTTTGGCACTCTGCTATATTGATGTATGGTTAGATATGTCACATGCTACTGGGTATATGTGACAGCATGTTGCCATGGGTAACAGCACTGGCTGCATACTGAAATGGGCAGTTTAAAAAAAAATCAAAACTCTGGTTTAAGTTATTGCATATTTTTCAGCGTTTTATGCTTCTTAGCATTGTGCTGTACTGGCCGATTCAGACGAGGATTGGAAGACCAATTAATGTGCAAAGGAATTCACGGAATTGGATCATGCGTGTGAGGCGCTTTTTAAGGAGGGTGCACTACTGAATTCAGACCGCTGTTCTCCTCTCATTCTTAGATTAATATCCATCCATCCACGATGAAATGATGATCCGGAGCATCCCGAAACGGTCTGACGCAGCGTGAGGCTTCACTCCGATCTATTGAGAGCAGCTCTGTAATTGATGTAAAAAAGCAAGATGATTATTCAGTTAAGTGTTCAGGCCTGATCAGTTCCATCTGTATAGGAGAAGCCAGGCTAAATCCAGGCCTTTGGCAGTAGGACTGAGATATAACACTGATTAAATCTCTGTTCTTTGGAATCATGCATTTTTCCAAGACCCTCTATGTCTGTGGCTGAACATGGAAGGAGCTCTGTTTCGGATTAGATGTGGTCGATGTGGCACGCCGCGTCCACCGTCCGTCTTTATGTTCCGGTCTGTCTACTCCTGATGTTGTGAAAGCCGGGGGGACTCTTCTGTGTTTGCCCCAAGATTTATTCAGCCGGTTGCACCATCAAGCGGTGAGAGATACTCTGAATACAGCAGTCTGACAGGAGGAGACGCCCACGAAATTTTGACTGGCTATCACCTGTGGTGGACTGAGCACAGAGCAAGATGGTGTTTGTCTTAAAAATAGGTGTTTCTGGTCTTTTCCAGGCCGGATGTGGTCATATACATGTGCTCTCCCCCCAACAGCAGGCTGTCTACATGTGATCCAACCGTGTGCTAATGAGGTTGTGTCTTTGAAAGCGTAATCTGCCGGGCTTTGCAGGTGGTTCAGTTTGGAGATATCTTTTTGTACATTTTATTCCCACCGAGTCTGTTTCTTGGAATTTATCAGACCATATTTGTATTGGACCCAAAGAAAAAGGATCAAAGACAAACTGAGCCTTGCATTAGATCCTGCTGCACTAAAGAACGTCTCAGGAAATCAGATAGGCCTAGTCTTTTTTTTTTTTTTTTTTTTTTTTTAAAAAAAAAAAAAGCTTTTGGTCATTATTCATTCAACAAGGTCTAATACAGAAAGCTGTAAGGGGTCCAAACCACATCTGTAGTGGTGGTTATTAAAAGGAGACAAACAAAGCCCCCTGTAATGTGAGGGGGGACTGGGGGGGGCTCCTAGTGAAGGGGGGGTCTCCTGTAATAGGTGCTTCTGTCCTTTCAGTCTTTCCCTCTGGACTCGAGCAAAGCATTGAAAGCGGATGGGAGAACAGGAATATTGTTCTTCAGCCTCCATCTTATCCATTGTGGGAAGTTTTTTTTCCTACTTGTACTACCCCCACACATACCCCCCCACAGGACCCCCTGCTAGCTCGATAAATAACATTATCCAAGACAGGTGGGTGGCGATGCAGGTCATGACTTTCCCTGGGGGTCAAAGGGCATGCTATTTGGGGATTAGAGTCATTCGGGGTAGCGTTCAGCCATGGCTTACAGAGATGAAGTGGGTCCGGCATGCGTGGAATGGACAAAGTTCTGGAGGTTGGAGTGGATTTTAGAAAAGGCTGAACAAAGCATCTGTTGGGTCACTTATCTACCAAAAACGTTCTCTATCCTCGTTTATGCAGAAGGAAGCCCTGTGTTACCAGAGAAGTAGCCAGTGCTCAGAAATTGTACATTTAAGGAAATCTAGGACATGACAAGTCAAACTTCTCATCAGTGCTTGTCAGAGGACTAATAATCCAATTTCTAACCTAAATTGAATTATGTGAAATATATAGACTAGTGTCAGATATAATGCTGGCTTATGGATGTACCCTAGGGATGATGTAAATTTGTGGCTGGAGAATCCATAAAAGGCTAGAGACTTATCTCCTCTAGCTGGTCAGTCTGTGGCTCTAGCTGTAAGTTCCCATGGCCCTTGTGGGAACCACCATACACCGTATGTGGCGGCACCCAGCCTGCACCTGCAGCGTTATCTGTAGAGCCGTGGGCCGTGCCCCCCTCTCATAATTATACCCTCCCGGCTGGCCTTCGGGCTCCTCGTATGCCGGGATTCTTCTCTGAAGCCTTATCATCGGACTCCGCGTGTCGTCGTCTTTTCGGTCCGCAGGCTGCGCTTACATCTCTGCCGTCCATCTCGCTTAGCCCGAAACTACCAGCCGCGTTTGTGTCCCTCACCCACGTTAAGCGCTTTCCTGTCCTGTGCAAATTCGCAGGGTCCAGAACGTCCGAAATAAGATAAACCCATGGGGTTCCTGCGACTAATCGTTAACCAGCTGTCTGTGTACGTCGCAGGTGTATTTTGAGTTGGCCACAGCTTCAGGATCTCATTTTGTTGGTTATCGATCGACTTATTGATGAGTTAATGATTGATGAGTGCGTTTCGTGCTTGGCCGATGTCATGTTTTACTTTCTTAGCCTAAGAATGACCTCACTGTAACCACTGATCAAAGTCACAGAGGTGGGTCACGAAACCCACAGGACGTAACCCACCCTTACTCAGGAAGGGAGCATTTGCAGGTGTTCAGAAGACTGATTTCCCACTAGGTTCTTGGCCCCAGTCGTCCTTTCAGCAGCAGTTGATTTCTCAGACTTTGAGGAAATCTGCATAATTGTTTGGATGTTCTGAGACAGTCACAGATGAGGCGCCCGAACAGCCACTAACCCAACATCATCATCATGGTGTGTTACAGAGCTCAGCGTACGATACGTCCAGCTGTGGCCAACACGGAGACGACTACCAGCTGGAGGTCACCAGCACCATCACGCGACTCGACTACTTCAACGGCCAGTTCAGCAACGTCCTGCTCACCTCCATCGCCGTCTTCCCCATGGGGGTGCAGACCGTGGCCAACCTGGGAACGTCCACGGGCCGGGTCATCCAGGTAGGGAGGTATCCTGGGACAGCCCTGGGCACTTATATCGCAACCCCCTTTACGGGTTTGATGACTGACCTCCCGTATTTAATTACCACACAAATTCACAGTGGGATGTGAACGCTAAATTCTGCTTTCTGGCTGGCAGGAATGTTAAAGCCAAGAAAGCGGCTCGTAATCTGACCCAGCTGAGTTGTTGAGACGCATCTGAGTTTCTGCCACTGAAGCCGCAGTTGCTCAAAGTTAGCGCTTAGCGAGCCAGGGGTTAGTCTGGCGACGGCGCTCTCCGCGGAACGGGGGAGTCAGAGGTGGCGTACCGCTTCGCGTGCGGCGAGTCCGCGGGCTTGCAGGTGCTTGCACCAGTTGGGGAATGTGTGAGTTTCCTGTTTAAATAGCAGCCCGAGGTACCGTCCGCACACCGCAGCAAACACTGCTTCTGGCCGTTTAAGGGAGCACGTCAACCAGAGCAGTTTATGGTCTACCTCATGGAGTCGGTCTCACTGTCTGGCTCGTGTGCAACCACTTGCCTTAGAGCACAGTTATAAATTATAACAAGTGACACACAACGTTATTTTCCTCGTAATGTGCTTCGGGTGGGAAGCAGTGTCTTATAGATCCTGCTGCGAGTGGGTATAGCGGCGGCTGGGAAACAGCTGGACGGGGGATTTGAGGCCAAATGACACGCCGGCGCTGAGTTTGGACCCACGGGGTCTCGCCATCACGGTTACGAGTCGGCCAGCTGTCGGCACTCGTTCCGCCGCTGTCACGGCCGGACCCTGGGAAGCGGCGGCGGTGCAGCTGTTGCGAGCGACAGTGCCCCCGGCGGTTAAGTCGTGGCGGCGAGCCGTGGCCTTGAGCTGCTGGCTGAGAACCCGCGAGCCGGGCTCCATCCACGCTCGCCAGCGATTGTTTACTTTTGGTTCTCAAGGAAGAGGGCCTGAAGGTGCGAGAGAGTGAGCGATTGTGAGGCTGCCTGTGGCCCAGCTTGGGCTGAGGAAGTGCTTCCCTTCGCCAGGAAGCAGAGCAGGCCCATTTCCACAAAAATAATCGCTCGCTGCGCTGCTGCTTCAAGGTGCTGCCGTCAGAATGATTGCTCGCGGTTGCTAGGCTGTCCTTCCTGGATCCAGGCCCTGTAGTTTGACCAGTGAAGGCTCTGTGCATCGGGGAGCTGAGGACTCATTTGACAGCTGTCTTGTTTATTATGGTAGGTCTAGTGTGACTCAAGGTGAAGAAAGCTTCTGGAAGACTAACAGATGAGTCGCATACATGTTTTCATGATATGAAACTTGCCACAGTGTCCTGTCAGTGTGGCAGGAACATTTATTTACGATCGGCACGGCTGTAAACTATAAGATATTTCATTTAGCGCGTGCCAAAGGTCCTCATGTTGACTCATCTGTGACTCATATCACAAAAAATTTCAGTTTCTTTGCATATGTCTCAACAATGATTCTAGGCCCCTCTGCCTAGATTGTTCTGGAAGTTTCTGAACTAGTGTTTTTTTTTTTTTTTTTTTTTTCACTGTTAAGGAACCGTAAAGTTTATGAATTATTCACAAACCTAATATGCAAAATAGTGTGGGTCCCGCATCCTGCTTCGGTGGACACGGTTACTTCTCGGTAATAGTGCCTAATGTTTCGTGTTTCACTGAATAACTCAGTCATTGAAGCATTTATTATAAAACAAGGCATTTCTTGACAGCAAATGTAAGAAACCTTGGGTTTTGATTTTTAGGAAGAAAGACCAGGCGTAACATCTGAAGGTGACCCTCAGATTGCTTTACACAAAGTTTATATGGAAAGGTGGTCAGACATCAGTAAAGTGCACCGAGAGGTCTCCGTCGGCTCCGACCGTTATGGATGGCGCATGCGGTGTGCTTTTTTTGGGTGTCCCCTGTAAAATTCCTGACAGTACACCCCCTGTGCTGCCTGGCATTTTCACAGGTAGTGGTTTCCCGCTCCAGGCAGAGGACGTCAGCCCACGTGGACTTCCGCTTGGATGACTGGCCCGTGTCCTCCGAGGTGGCCTCGCTCTCTGCCCCGTGGCCGGACGGCTCCTTATTGTTGGTGACAGGAAACAAGGTGAATGACTTGGCTGGGCTCCACAGCCCTTCTTGCACGTCTTGCTCATTATTCTTGAAAGCAGTGGTTAGTGGCACGGGGGTGGGGGGGTGAAGCGTGACCTCTGCCTGGAAACTCTGATTCTTGGGATGTATCAAGTGGTCAGAGGTGCCAGTTCTCCTTTAAATATCTTATTGTGTCTAGTATGAATAACCTTGAACCAGTTAACTATATTGAATCCTTTATTATTATAACAGCTTTGTTAGTGGTGACATTGGAACATTCTAAGCTGACTGTTGCATTTGTAAAAAATTCGATTTTAACATGCCCAGCCATAGTTTCTCTCCAGGAAGTAGGAGTAGGCAGCTGGGCCAGCTGTGAAAGATGTTTACCTTCCTAAGCCATGAGCTGAATACCTCCTACCTTTTTTAATCTTCTGGAATGATCTGCGGCCTCGGGAACGTCAGAAAACCTCCCTCAGCCATGTGCCCGAGCTCCGTTGTGCCGCTGAGGACTGACACAGCTGGGTGATAGCTGGTATGTCTTTCACAGTGCCTTTCTCTCTCGTACCAGGTCACCAAGGTTCCTCTGGTGGGCCCAGGATGCGAGCAGCTGTGGTCCTGCAGCTCCTGCCTGCTGGCGCCGACCTTCATGGGCTGTGGCTGGTGCCAGGACCATTGCACCCGGTCACCAGAGTGCATTGCGTCACACTGGGCCAAGAATTCCTGCCCGCCCTCTATCTCCACGGTAACCACTCCCAAGTTGGTCACACTTCCAAAGGTCCTGATAGGCTCATTTTTAGGTGTGACAGGTGGCCTTTAAAACATCTGAACCTGATGGATATCTCCTCCAAATGTTCCCCAAACGTTTAGCCATGTTATCACATTCCTGGGTTTGGAGTGTCAAGTCTTGTTTTCAAAGTCGTCATTTGAAAGTTTCTATGAAGGCGGCGAAACGGGTGATCCTGGATTTGTGCTGAAATATTTCAGTGGAATGGCTAATGGGTGATGGTCTCATTCCGTAATAAAAAAAACAGGATGAATCAGACGAGAAAAAAAAGCACTGAAGCTGCTTCTTTCAGAAAGGTGTTAACTCAACAGCAGTTAAGGGAAAATGGGCAGTTGCTCAAGCTTTGGCTCTTTTCTTGGTCCTTCTGTACCATAATTCACTTCCAGCAGCCTCTCTGAATGTTAAACACATGCCAGTGTGCCTGTCGTCCCACTGCAGGCGCTTGTACACCTACAAATGGTTGCTCCCACCTGTCAGTTATTTGGTCTCGTGGTTTATACCCAAATCGTTTTTAGTAATCTTTACTAGTATGGCCGAACCAAAGTGTTACCACGTTGTTTTTACCAGGGAGAGACACAGAGCACTCGCATTTGAGCACATGTGAAGACCAGCAGCCCGATTCGCAGAGACTAACCGTGAGAATCCTTCACCTTTTGAATGCATTCTGTGTCTCCCCATCCTGTAGATTTCCCCTCAGCACGCCCCCATGGATGCGAAAACAAAGCTGACAATCTGTGGGAGAGATTTTGGCTTCAACAAAAGTGAGAGGTTCGACCCGGGACTGATCAAAATTCGAGCTGGCAAAGTGCCCTGCAAACTGGATGCACGAGAAAGCAACAGTAACCGGTAAAGTCCTGGCCCATGCCCCCCCCCCACAAATGTGCACAAAGACAGGAGTCACACTGAATGTCCCAAGGGAGGAAGCTGAGAACTGGCTACATTCCTCATTCCGCATTCTGGAAATATCTTTGATGAATAGCTAATTGAAGCTAAATTAATCTAGATCATGTTGCCCTGAATCATTTTTATTCAGAGCTGTGGTGTTCTACACTAAGCTCATCCGCAGTCTCACCAGTGCTAAAAAAGGTGTTTGCATTTCTTCAAGAAATTGCTCCTTCATCCATGCAGGTCTACGGCCGTAATCGGATTCCTATTGGTTAATGTGATTTACTTGACCGAATAATGGTTTGTGTTGTATGTTTCCACCATTCCAGGCTTGTTTGCATGCTGAGCCCTGTGAATGTTTCGAAGGCGGAAACCATAACGGTCTACAGTGGGAAGGATTCCACGGCAATCCAAGGCTTCTCATTTGTGGTACAATCAGTGAACCCAAATGCGAATGAGTTTTCGGTGTGTTGCGTATGTGTGTGACAGCTTCGGTGTGAAATCTCCTCCTTCTGCCTCCTAGAACGCTGTTATAGACGGGATCTTCCCCGACTTTGGCCCTAAATCCGGAGGGACGGTCCTGACCGTCCGCGGAGATTTCCTGGACAGCGGTGCCGTGCGTCAGGTGACCATAGGTGACGGAGTGTGCGAGATTCAAAGGTGAACAGCTTGCTAGAAGTCACAAAGCCCTCATAAGATGGAACTTAGATCTTCTGCGTATTTCATGACCTTCGTGTCGTCACACAGTGTCTCGGCCAGCATGATAATCTGCCGAACGGCAGGCCAGTCTTCGCCGTCCAGGCAGCTCGTCAAGCTGACGATCGACTCCGCGGAGTACGACGTGCCGTCCCCCTTTGTTTACAACAAGGACCCGTTTATCGAGAGCCTCCAGCCTTCTCGCTCGTTCATCAGGTAGGAATCGGGGCCCAGGCACGCGTGTACACGTGCGTGCTTCCTGATGGCGGGGGAGAGGAGTGTTGCGGAAGGCAGAGTAGAGAACAGTGTGGCGTGAGAACAATTGAGAGAGATTCTGCAGGAGCGAAAGTCTGAAAAAGGACAGAGCAGGGGGGCAGGGAGGTGTTTTTCCGCTTGAATTATCACAAAGGCAGGAACCTGCTCTGATGAGACGCCATTTAACAGCAGCTCTGTCCACCCCCACAGCGGCGGAAGTACGGTGAGCGCACACGGGGCATACTTGCAGTCCGCACACCAGCCACAGATGATCGTAGCCCTGGTTCCGGAGGGGACCGTCTTCCAGGTGGTGAGTGGCGAGTGAGGTCTGTCACAGATGTGTTACCCCTGTCAGACGTGGAGGCGGGAGGGAGGGAGGGAGG
>JAACJT020022531.1:0-36598 GCA_009936485.2 Gymnarchus niloticus | reverse complement strand
GTTGCAGTCCAGTAATCAGAGCAGGTTCGGTGGCTCAGAAGGCAGCAAGCAGGTCAGACAGGACAGCTGAAGTTGAGAGAGGGCACTTAGGCCAGCAGACGATATGAAGATCTCTTGAATCCGAGACTCCAAGGGAAGCACCTTATAAGAGGGGGGCACAGGGGAGAGAGAATATCCTTGGTTGCACATGTCAACTCTGTTAAAATGAATATTCTTCTGCGGTTCTCCTATTTCTTTCAATGTATACCACTTTTTCTCTCTCAGGCTTTATTTCGTAAAGTTGATTCCCTGGTCTCCGAGTTTATTTGGAGCAAAAAGGTTCCTAGGTTGCACAAACTGTACTTGCAGAGACCCAGGCAACTTGGAGGACTGGCTTTACCAAATCTCAGGTTTTATTATTGGGCAGCCAATATTAGGATTCTCAAATGCTGGCTTCAATTAGAAGCCTCTGATCCTCACATGACTTGGTTGGTTATGGAGGCAAACTCTGTCAAGCCTGTATCCCTGAAGGCCCTGGTGCACTCTCCTATTCAATCCTCTATTTCACTGTATACTAAGAATGTGATTGTTAAAACCTCTCTCAGAATTTGGGCTCAGTTTAAGTGCTACTTTGGTTTACAGTCATTCTCTGTTTATGCCCTGCTGGCTGCTAATCATGCTTTTCCTCCTTTTTTAATTGATAGGGGGTTCTCTATGTGGTCAAATTTTGGTATTAATACTTTTCAGGACTTGTATATAGATAACACTTTTGCATCTTTTTCACAGCTTTTAGATAAATATTCACTTCCCAGGCAACATTTTTTTAGATATATGCAGGTCAGCAGTTTTGTCTGTAATACATTTCCCATGTTTCCTTAGTTACACTGCGATTCGGTTTTAGATGGTTTTTTGACCCCATTCCCAACTTTGAAAGGCTCAATATCTTATATTTATAATCAGATTAATTCTATGCACTCTGATTCATTGAACTCTATAAAGGCTCTTTGGGAGGAGGATTTGGGGGAGGTAATTCCGGAGGATATTTGGTCGGAGATGGATAAGGGACACCCTTTATTTTGTTAGATTGGAAAAGATTAGACTTTTGTTGCGGGGCTCCCCCAACACATTTGAGAAAATTATGGGGCTCTTTTTTCCAGTTAATTAAGACGATGCATTTTCCACTCATTCCTGACTAATGTGACTTTCATGGCCTGGCTGGGTGTTATTGCTATTGCTGTTTTTGTTGTGGCATAGGGGATGTGCTACTGTTTTGCTTGTCTGTGTTTGTTACGGACACAACCTACTGTGAGCTGGCTGTTTGTTTTTCTTTACATTATTGTTTTTTTTATTATTTTATTTTTCTTTCTCCTTTTTTGTTGTTCGATTAGCATTTGTATTTACTGGGGTTCTGTGTGCCTATTTTTATAGTTCATTTGTAATTTGTTAAATGATCTGTCTGCAATTATATTTTTGTAAAACCCGATAAATAAAGTTTAAAAAAAAAAAGGGACTTAACCCAGCTGTCAGTCCGCTAGAGGGTTTGGCTGAAAAATTAAAAGAAGTACAACTCAAAGCTTACAGAGCACTATACAAAAACACACCAACACATAAATGTACTCAAATGAAATGTTGTTGCACTTACTTTCTCAGGAGGGCGAACATTGTAAGGTACCCTTCTCGGCCTATTGAGCTCCCCACACATTTACACAGACGCAGACACTCTACCTGGCTCTAGTCTTGCTGAGTGGATCCATCCAGGGGGGTTCAGGTAGGGGAAGGCAGAGGGAATGGTCTGACACCAGTGTATGTATGAACTTTTATTATATTTTTTATAGGCTACAGCCACCAAGCGAACACATGCTTTTCTCTCTCTCACAAAAACTGTCCACATCACCCTGGCATGCACATCTGTCACCCCACCCACAATACGTCATCACATTCATTACAACATCAACAAACCTCAAGTAGGACTAAAGTCAGAAAAGGCCCTTCCACGTTTCCTTGGCCTCATTGTAACCCCACAGAGTGACATCGTACGCCATACTGAAATTCAAATCAGCCACAATCTTGTGATAAACTCCACCGGCGCTGTCAAGTCAACTCCAAGTCAACCCCATACAGGATGAGTGCAAACCTTGCATTCCAAAGTTCACGTTTGGTGATGCTTATCAGCAACCACATCCAGGGAGGGAAGGGAGTCTGAGGGCCGAAGGGCCACCCCTTGATTACCTTGGCATAGGACAACACAAACTGAGGGTCCAGTTTCCTGCACAGACGCTCTACTGATGTCCAGACATCCCTCACCTACCCACAGTCCCACAAGGCGTGACAGAGTGTTTAGTGCTCTGTACACCCAGATCTGGAGCAGCAATGATGTCTGGTCAGCTTGCATCTGTACAGTACCTCAACAACTAACCATTCAAACACCCCCAGTTCAGGTCCTGCAACTGGTGGTCCAAGCATTTGGGCTGGATCCTACTCCACATGTCCTTCTCCAGACCCAGAATAGCTTAGGTGTTCCTTGCCTCCAATACGGCCTTATACTAGGCTCAGTGTTTGATGAGGACATCCGAAGGGAGACCTGCCGGAAGAGACTTATTCCGCTTTAATTCATAGTTATAGTGGTCCGGCAGTGTCTCGGCCTTGGGCCTGGAGTTGGACTACGACTTTACCAGCCGTTGCATGGGCAGAGCAACAGGTTGACAAAACACTGGTGGAGGTGCTCTGAAGGAGTCACCAGACGTGCACAGTGATGGGAGAACAACAGGCAGTCAAGCTTGAGGGGGATGTCAGGGACATCTCTCCCCCCCTTGTCCTTTCCAAGATACATTACTTCCTGCTTCATGGGCTTATACCTGCCCCCCCACATAAAATTAAAAACATTCCCGGTCAGTGCTCTCCAAATGGAGTAGGGTATGGGGTATGCATGGACCAAGTACAGCGATTTGGGAAATATATACATTCTGCCGTAATCCCCTCTGAGTGAGGCACTACAACATCTGCCAGACATATTACATTGTACAGAGAGTCAACACTCAAATTCCATTTTCATCACTCTGGGGGATTTCAACAGAGTTAACATCAACCACAGACTGCCTAAATTCAGATAGCGCATCACATGCCCCACCATGGGTGAGAACACCTTGGACCACTGTTATAGTGCACTAAAACACTACTGTGCCATTACCCATGCACCCTTCAGCTGGAGGTATACTTAAGAAGACATCCAAATTAGCCAAAGTCAAAACACTGCTATACAACATACTTGAAAAGATTCACAAAGAGTTTGTGTAGTTCATCCTATCAACAGACAGCAGTGAGCAATGATTTTGCATGATTTTGGGTCTTTCACTTGTGGCGATTTCTTGCCATGAATTTTTTCTAATATTAAGTCTTAATTTAACCAGGTTACTCTCATTATTATCATCATTAAGGATCAAAGTGTGGAAACTGAGGACAATCAAAGTTGAATAACAGGCAAGGCTGAAACTAGAACAGATGGAGATTTCCAAAACAGAAGGGCAACCCAAAGATGTAGTCGTAATAACCAGCAAAACATTCCAAATCCAGAAGTTCAGTCAGCACAGCAACCAAAGATGTACAGCATAAACATAAATTTAAAGTAAATAGATAGGAATCACACACCAGTCGGACGTTCAGTGATACTGCTCAGGAACAGAGCCACCAAGGGGTGGCCATGGATTTTATTTCAGAAGCGGAACCAAAGTGCACCCCTGGACCGTTAAGTTATAACCTGCCCTCAGTTTGTGTGGTTAACTCCTTTGCACTGCAGCATTGGAAGGACAGGATAATGAAGTTAGCAAAGGTGAAGGAGAGGATTACAGCAGGGAATAGACCCTTCATGGAGAGCAAAGCAGTAGCATGGACAGTCTTGAGGGACAGGAGGACAACGGGGAAGGGGAAGGTGATTGACAGGAGTCAGTACCTGGCAGGTGTGCTGGACCACCAGGTATGATCTTATTCATTACTTATTTTATAATAATATTAAACTTATTTACCCCTCAAGGGGAAGGTGCATTAGCATTTGGTAGTGACTCAGTGGGTAAAACACTGGACTATGAACCTTAAGGTTGCTTGTTTGATTCCCACCCCTGACAACCACTAGCATTTTATCTCTGAGCAAGACATTTAACCCCAAATTATTCCAGGATGACTGTCCCTGTAAATATTTTGTGTAATTAGCAAAATGTAAGCTGTTTTGGATAACAGCAAAGGCAAAATGACTTTATTTTACGCTTTAACTTAAAACACCAAAAATCTGTGTGCAACAAATATGATTTACAATAAAGAGCTAATAAACGTCTACTTTTTCTCCTTCTTGTTTTGTTTTATTTCAGATATATCCAAGTCAAGGGGTGAGGGACATGCACAGCCAGAGCGAAGCTTGTGATAACAACAAAAAGTGGACCAGTGACAAAAAGCTGAAGCTACAGGCCTGCGTTGATTGCCCAGATTGGAATTTCTTTGAAACTGTAGCCACTGATCTGGATAAATTCTCTGACACTATGATGTTGTGCATCATCATCTGCAAGGACATATGCACTCCAACCAAGATAAACACAAGTTACAAATATAACCGCAAGTGGTTGTGAGCGTGTTCAAGCACACATAACAACAGGGACACCAAGCACCATTGACTAAAGCAAAAATCAAAAGCAGCTTTGATCATCAAGCAACTGCCTATGCCAGGACGGCCTATATGGCCTGTAGTAGTGCTGGCATAAGCATTGAAGCATCCATAGGCAAATGCAGGCATACACACTTGAGGTGTGGCCTGTGGACATGCAAACTGTCACACAGGATTTTTGGGATATCTGTTGACAAATTACGCCTCAAACGCAAGAAGTGTTGATGAGGAGGTTGAAATAAGCAGTGCTGGATTGGTCAGAATGGGCTGAAGCATGCAATACCGCCATTGACAGGTGGAGAGTGGTATTAGCACTTTGAGCTTGGCCTGTGGTCATGCCAAATGGCATACATGGGATTTTTGGGATAATTGTTGACAAGAAGGGTCTGTTGATTACAACGATTCCAAATATGTCCAGATTGGACAAAAATCCTTGAACTACTATGCAAGGATAAATTGGGCAAATTTTGTAAATTTGCCAAAAAACTGGGCTGGGGCTGCTGAATTCTGATTGGCTGGCTGTGGAATTATGCAAATTAGCAGAGATTTTAAGTTTTTTGATTGGTTCGGAACTCAGTAGAACAGAGTTATTATAGTTTTGAAATTTTCATTAGTTTTTATTTAGTTTTTCAGTTTGGTTTTTTATTTCAATTTAATTTTAGTTTAACAAGTGCGTAAGTAGTTTTAGTTTTATTTTTATTTTGAGTAATATGCTAATTTTAGATTAGTTTTTCTTTAGTCTTATTTTTTCAGGTATTATAAGGAAAGCGTTGATTTATAGATCTTGAAAAAGCTAGGATGAAAGAATGCAACCAGAAGGCTGACTAATTTAAGCCCATTACACACTATTCACTTTGTGTTTAAACCTCTTGCAATGCCATAAACACAGAAACATTGGAGCTGAGCTGAGTTGCTTTGGCAGGGAGACAACCAGCACCGAAACATTCAGTATAGAGACCTGCAACCACAGTGAATAAATATCAAAACACGAAAGGGTAACAGAACAAATAAGTATAGATGATATCTGCAACCGCAGTGAATAAGTTTATATCAACAGACCATTGTATAGCAAAACATGTAACTTCAGGTTAGCAAAGTGTTAGACGAAACCTGTGGGGAATGTGGTTCCTCTCTTTTCCTCATTGAACTGTGGCACCTTTATCTTACTACTACCTCCATATTCAACACGTTTGATACTAATCACATACAAAGAACGAAAGAAAACTAGAAATAAAAAGAAAATCCACTCATAAATTAGCATGGCATATGATGCCAGCTAGCAAAAGCTGAAAAGATCATTTTCATGAAAATATCTGTATCCCTTTTCAAGCTTTTTAGATGACATGTTGTGCTCCACTAATTGTGTAACATATGCCATGGTCAGTTTGGGAAGATTTTTGAGAGAACAACTGAACAACAGTCCGAATTGCTCCATTGTGTTTGCTGGTCACCATTCACAGGAAGTTGATTATCCCAGCAAGAAGCTGCCAGGAAGTCGTCATAGATACCAGTGAAAATTGTGTATTCTGCAGTTTCCACAGCATCCACTATGCTGCCACCTTCAGGAACTGGCCTGTTGCGTCGTTGTTTCAGTTCATTTTGCAGTGTTCATTGCAGTTTTTATTTAGTTTTCATTTTTTTAAACTGTCATTTTTATTTTTAGTATAGTTAACAAAATTATTTTCTCACTGCTAGTTTTAGTCTTAGTTTTCGTTAACTATAATAACCCTACAGTAGAAGTCATTCGAACCTATGATGTCACAGTATCATTGCTATAGAGACACTAAAACGGGGTCTATAGAGCCCCCTTCAGGGACAATGGGCCCATTTCGGGCAGCTGAGTAGTGGGTGGGTATACACACCTAGTGGCCAAACTAGGTGTTGCTGAGACTTACGGGCTGGGCGTTGCATTTCAGAGAATAATAAATAATAATAATAAGAAGAAGAAGAAGGAAAACCCCCAAAACAATAGGGTTCCACATGGAATGTGCTTGAACTCTAATTATTATTATTATTACTATGTGGAGTATGTGTCTATCTTCCCTCTAAATCCTGCAGCCTCAGATCACACTCTACTAACATTTGAAGTACTACTAGAATCTGCTACACTGCCTGTATCCAAAGCCAGTGTTAGTCGCTGTATCACTCCTTCAACTGCAGCTACTATCGTTAACAGGCTTCCCCCGGCGTTCTCCCAGATTGGTAAGCCCACAAATGAATCTGAGCTTGAACTGGTATCGATAAATATTGATCACTCACTTCGCAGCAGTCTTGACTTTGTTGCTCCTCTTAGGAAGAAAATGCTTAAGGATAAGAAATATGCTCCTTGGTATACTGACCATACCCGTGAACTTAAAAACGCTTCAAGAAAATTGGAGCGTAAATGGCGCTCATCAAACTTGAAGGTTTTCAAAACAGCATGGAAAAAGAGTATTTTAAAGTACAAACAAGCCCTGATCACAGTTAGATCCATATATCTCTCCCGGCTGATAGAGAACAACAAAAGTAATGCTGGGTTCCTGGTTGATTCCGTGTCTAAACTAACTAGGAATCAATCTGAGGTATACCCACAGATTCCAACTTCTCTCAAAAGCAATGACTTTTTGGCATTCTTCAATGCTAAAATAATTAACATCAGAAAGATAATCCGAAGTAGTACGGCTGCCAGAATCCGCTCGGTCCTGCTGTAGTGGATAGAAGTAGTGCAGTAATGTTGGATTCTTTTACCTTTATAGGAGAATTTGAACTTTTGAACCTAATATCCTCCTCTAAAACAGCTAGCTCTGCATGTTGGATCCTATTCCTACATGGCGTGTAAAAGAGATTGCTCCATCTATGAGTAGTAACTTATTAAACTTGATTATCTCATCAATAAGTCTTGGTTATGTACCAAAATCACTAAAAGTAGCTGTTGTCAAGCTTGCTCTTAATAAACCTAAGCTTGATCCTAGCAACTTAGTAAATTATAGGCCTATGTCAAACCTTCCCTTCTTTTCTAAAATCTTGGAGAAAATAGTAGCAAAACAATTGTACTCCTTCCTACAGAGAAATGGCATAAATGAAATGTTTCAGTCTGGGTTTAGACAATATCACAGTACTGAAACTGCATTAGTGAAAGTAACTAATGACCTACTCATGGCCTCTGATCGTGGTTGTCTTTCTTTGCTAGTGCTCTTAGATCTTAGTGCAGCATTTGATACTATTGACCATCACATTCTCTTAGACCGGCTAGAATCTCTAGTTGGTATTACAGGGCAGGCTCTGTCCTGGCTACGGTCCTATCTCACTGACCACTACCAGTTTCTTCACGTCAACAATGAATCCTCTGATTATACTAGAGTTAGATATAATGTTCCAGAAGGATCTGTGTTGGGCCAGCTGCTGTTCACCCTGAATATGCTGCCACTTGGTGACATCATTAGAAAATATGGTACTGATTTCCGCTCTGATGCTGATGACACACAATTATACATATCAGTTGAACCTGGTGAATTGCCTCATCTGTCAAAGATTGAGGATTGTTTATTAGATATTAGTAGCTGGATGGCCAGAGATTTCTTGCTCCTAAGTCAAGATAAAATAGAAGTAATGCTGCTTTGTCCTAGAGGGCTTTGAGAGCAGATTGATGCAAAATTTAATGGATGCTCACTTAAACCAAGCACATTGGTTAGAAATCTTGGTGTCTTAGTTGACCCAGACCTGTTCTTTAATGTTTACATTAGCAATATCACTGAAACAGCTTTTTTCCATCTGAGGACTATAGCCAAGGTTCAGAAAATGATGTCCTTCAATGATGCTGAGAAGCTAACCCATACTTTTATCAGCTGCAGATTGGATTATTGTAATGCTCTGTTTTCTGGATGTAACTCAGGGTTGTTACACAGACTCCAGCTAGTGCAAAATGCTACAGCAAGAATGTTAACTGGAACTCGGAAGTTCAATCATATTAGTCTTGTATTGTCATCTTTACATTGGCTTTGTGTTAAGGCTCGCACTGATTTTAAAGTACTATTACTTATCTATAAGGCCTTGCATGTTTTGGCTCCAGAATATTTGTCTGCTTTTTTAGTTCCTTACTCCCCCTCCCAGTTTGCTTTGTTCTCCGGGGGTTATTTTTTAGTTCGAAGAATGAAACAAGTGACGTTGGGCTGCAGAGCATTCTGCTACAGAGCTCCACAGCTGTGGAATGGTCTTCCAGCAGCAGTGCGGGACTCTAGCTCACTCTCTGTCTTTAATTCTAAGCTTAAAACGCAGCTCTTTAGTTTAGCTTACAGAGAACTCAGGTAGCTACTCACTCCGCAACTATAGGCTATAAGCTGAGGTGTAGAGCTGGGTGGAGATCAGTGTCATTGACTTTGGATGAACTGTTCTGTCAGTGCTGTCACTCCTGCATGTTTTGTGTGTTGTTGGAGTGCTGGCGTTCAAGGATTCCTCATGCCTGTGTCCCCATTGGTCTCTCCCTCATAGTTATGCTGCCATATATAGTTATGCCGGTGCTCTTGCTAATTTATTTGCTATTTTATTTCCAATTATCTTACTGCCTTAAATCGCTGTTCTGCTCATACACATTCTCTTTCCCCTGTGCCCCCCTTTATGGGGTGCTTCCCTCGGAGGTTCGGAATCCCCATATCGTCTGCTGGCCTGCCATGCCCTCCCTCCACTTCAATTGTCCACACTGACTGACTTGCTGCCTTCCGAGCCACCAAACCTGCTCAGATCACTAGACTGCAACCTCCAATACCCTGTTGTCCTCCTGACTGTTACAACATTATTCTTATTTGTATTAATTAATTTGTCCTGCCTGGTGCCAGCCAGAGGAGGATGGGCTTCCCTCTTGAATCTGGTTCCTCCCAAGGTTTCTTCCTTCTGAGGGAGTTTTTCCTTGCCACTGTCGCCAATGGCTTACTCTCTAGGGACTTTGGGCCCGGGACTATGTAAAGTGCTTTGTGACAGTGCTTCATATTAAAGGCGCTATATAAATAAAATTTTATTGAATTGAATTATTATTATTATTATTATTAATAATAATAATAATAATAATAATAAGAATAATAAGAAGAATAACCCCCAAAACAATAGGGTTCCACACAGAACATGCTTGAACCCTAATAACGGAGAAAATGGACCAAAACAATAGGGTTCTTCACAGAATGTGCTTGAACCCTAATTATAGAGAAAAAGGACCAAAACAATAGGGTCCTGCTTGGAACGTCCTTGGACCCTAATAACCACAAGCGGTTATGAGTGGGTTCAATCACACATTCCAGCAGGGACACCATGTACCATTGACTAAGGCAAAAAGCATATGCAGCTTTGACCATTGAACAACTGCCTATTAGGATTTGGTATCATTTGAATTCCTGGTTTCTCCCAAGGTGTCTTCCTCCTGAGGGAGTTTTTCCTTGCCCACTGTCGCCTTTGGCTTACTCTCTGGGGACTGAGGGCCCGGGACTATGTAAAGCACTTTGTGACAGTGCTTCTTGTTAAAAGCACTATATAAATAAAATTGAATTGAATTTTATCGATTCTGATTCCGGTTCTTATCAATTACCCATTTTGATTCCATAAAGGTAAAAAAAAGGAGGACAAATGTTTGGATAACAAAAAATACCTTTATTCTGAACATTCAGAATGTCCCAACAGCAATGGGAGTAAAATGCTAACTAAAGTGCGTTAAGTGCAGTGCACAACACCTCCCTGCAACCAAACCAAAACACAAAGTCAAATTCAGCAACAAGAGGGTATGTTAAAGATGAATGCAATTTAGCAGTTCTTGTTGAGAAAAATCAGCATATCTGCCTTTTCTGGTAGTATGTTTGATCTTTCTGGGCATACTGTGCCCCCGCAGTCAAGAAAATTCTCCCCTCGGGGTTGAGGAGGCCTACACACATAAATATGAAAAGGCCACGTCCATGTATTGCCATGTCCATATTTGTGGCATTGTCAACTGTGACAGCCACAACTTTATTGATTATGCCAAACTCTTGCAAAATCTTTCTAATTTCTTCAGCAACTGCAGCTCCTGTTTGTGCTGTATATACTGCCTTTGTTTTGAGCACATTTTGTTTAATCTTTCCCTCAATGAGATAGTTTACTGTTACTGTGAGATAGTAGTCTTGAGAGATACTTGTCCAGCTGTCGCTGGTCAACTTTGCCAGCATTACTTAGCTCAGATATAATGTTTGCTCTTTCCACTTTGTACCAGGCAGGAATAAGTACATTGGACAAACTATCTCTGGAGGGAGGTGTGTACTTGGGATTTAGGGCTTTGGTCATCTCTCTGCAAATAAAGATTAAACACAAGTTACCATACCATCATAATCAAAAAAAAAAAATTGACAAACTTGTTTTTATCATAAACCTTGCATACCTATAGTAAATTGCCGAGATTCGACAACTTAGAAGGGATGTAGCCCTTTCACCACAAATGCAGTAACCGCTCTGTGATTCTCCTCAGTTTTTTCTTTGGTCATCTTTTCCTTTAATGCCAACGAGAATAGTGTGTCACGGCTGGTTGTCCTTGCTTGCGAGGTGCTAGTGCTACCGCAAGCTAAAGCTGGTTCATGCAGGCTCGGAGATCGCAAGGTATTAAACACCATGCACTCTTTCAGATCGATTCCATGCTGCCTTAAATGTTTGGTTAGGTTGGATGTCCAACCCTTCGAGCAGCTTATTAGTTTCATGCATGTATTGCACTCTGACTTATCTTTTTCTTGTCTAGTGTAGTAAAGCCATACTTTTGAGCGTTTGCCATGATCGATGTTGTCGAACCACGCAACCTGTTGAGATGTGCGCCAAAGCTCCTCTGCGCGTGCGCAGTAGACATTTGTCTTCCCACGTCAGCATACCCATCGATTTGTGCAACCTTAGAAAAAAACGTTGGCTGTTGGTGAGTAATACCATAAAAATCTTTTGTTTATTTTGACGTTTTAAGGTGTAAATATTTCCATGTGCATACTCGTTTTGCTGCAGAACGAATAAGCTATCTAAAATGGCGTGCTTTGCATGTGAAAACGCGTTATGCAGCAAAACTAGTTATTCGATAACGGCGTGCAGCATTTATAAATACGGAGGGAAAAGTGGGAAGAATATTGTAAAATCTTATGTTCATCATAACTTTACCCTTTAAACGTGAGTACTTGCATGTTCACACTGGTTTTGATGCATAACGCAGAAGCTAGCTGAAATGGCTTGCTTTGGATGTGAAAACTACTTTTGCTGCATAACGGAAAAGTTAGCTGATAATAGTCTGTAACATCTATAGGTATGGAGAAAAAGTGGGAAGTAATATTCAACTTCCTGTCTGTGGGAGCATACCCAGAAATTAAACCTTAGGAGGTATGCCTCCAAATCCACAATACAAGGTGAGTATCTGAAGTACAATCAGTTGTAGTGTTTTGGCAAGATAGATCTTTATTGAATGTAGCTCTTAATGTTCAATGCAGAAGGACAGATCTTCTTTGGAAGCAGAAGAGCCATTCAAACCAAAGAAGAGGCATGGACGCTCTTCAAGCAATTTCATTCCTCTCCAATTGGGGGCGCACTCGGGCATCGTAAAAACACGCTCTGCGATGTGCTCCAGATTATACTGGCATGGCATGACCATTGATGTTGATAACTGGGTATGTGGTCAACTTATTTTGTGTTTTGATATAGTTGTAAAAACTCTATACATGTTAACAACTAATTTCTTAAAAGTCCTGAAATGTGATCAGTGCCAGAAGATTGGAAAACCTTTGACAGCTCCACAGCCATTACAGTGTATTAAGGTAAATGTGTACAGTAGTATCTTGATAATGCACAATAGATATTGTAACATTATTAAATTTTATATAACAGCTATTAAATACTTCAAAAAATATTTGTTTTATCATGATAGGTGTCTGCTGTCTGGGAGCTCGTTGACATAGATTTAACAGGAACTTTTCCCAAAACTCTGGATGGATTTCAATATATCCTCACTGCCACAGACTACTTTTCTAAGTGGGTTGAGGCTTTCCCACTGAAAACTAAAACTGCAGCTGAAGTGGGATGTCACATCTGCTCTATTATATATAGACATGGTTGTCCCAAAAGAATCCTTTCTGACCAGGGCAGAGAATTTGTGAATGAAGTATGTATACTTTCAAATTACCATTGTTATAATAATGATTTAGGAATTCTTCTGTTGCTGTTTTGTTTGTATTTTATACTTCTGCATTTTTTTTAAAAAGCTCAACCACAGGTTGTGTAGCTTATTGGGTATTGAGAGGAGTGTGACGACTGCCTATCATCCACAAACCAATGGCCTGGATGAGAAAACAAATGATAACATAAAGCGGTAAGTTTTATTCAAGTTCTGTTTTAATTTAGGCTTTAATCAGATATTTGCGACACAGGCTTGTCTTTAATTCATTTTCTTTTTGCATTCCACTACAGTTTCAGTGAAAGGAGCTGTATTGCTTTTAACCATTAATAATTTTATTTTATATTTATTTCTGAGAGAGGTTTAAATGTGTTGTTTATCTTGCTTTTCCTATTTTACATATTAGAGCTCTCACAAAATTAGTCAATGAGAAACAGAACAACTGGGACGTCTATTTGGATGCTGCATTGTTTTCATTAAGATCCAAGGTCCACACCACCACAAAGCATTCCCCGTTTCTTTTAATGTATGGGAGGGAGGCAGTTTTCCCCTGTGAAGTTCCTGTTGACATGCCGGTGAGTTTGTTTCTGGAGTTAGAGCTACAATAAGATATTTGGCTATAGTAATTTACAGATCTCACCTTGTTTTGCTTAGTTGCTGTATCCAGCATTACTTTATCATGTTAGTATTTATTTCAAATTTATGTTTCATTTTTAGCTTTCTAACATAATTCTTCCCGAGGAGAGTACTTATGGGAAGTTCTGCAAAGCCAAAAAAACAGCGATGGAGACTGAAAACAAAAAGGCAATGGAAAATGTCTGCAAATCTCAGGAGAAACAGAAGAAGGCATATGACAAACGAGCACAAAAGAAGTACCAAAATTTAGCTTACAGTGTTGGAGAAGAGGTGCTTCTATTCAACATGAGGAAGCGTAGAAGGAAAAGAGGAAGGAACAAACACATACGTGGCCAGATTTCAAGCTGAACACCTTTGAAATTTTACATAGCAAAGTGCTTAGCTTTCTTTTTTTTTTCTTTGACAGAATTTGCCTGATGCAATTTCACTGTGTGGGCCCTTCCCTTTTTTTTTTTTAAAACAATAACTAGGTCTTTCTTGAGGATGACAAAACGTAAAGACCAGGGGCAAGGTGGAGAACATGGACAATGCAGCATAACAACCAGCAGGATTCCAGCAGCTGTGGAGTTTTGCTGTTGATGGTAGATTTTTTTACCAGTGTTTTAGGCATATAAAATTAACGAATTACTGTTGTCTAGCCAATATGTTATTTTGCAGTTTGCCAAGTATTACCTTGTGAGGAGAAACATCAGTGCAGTCCAGACATCTCCAGAAGCTGTTACCAATGCACGACTTGAAATAGCTTGTGCACTGCTTCAGTGTAAAGGTCAGTGGCATCACACACTGCATGAAAGCTGTGCCATCAAAAATGCATTCTTACTCAAAATCCATGCAGATGCCATCACCTTCCTGGAAAACGATACTGACAAAAGCATGGTTGAAATGGTAAAGTGTACTGTTAATGTGTTTTCTATTAGTTAACTCAGAAAATGGTACATATGAAAATGCCCATTCCCTAATGTTTTACCACATGGTGCTTTCGTGTAAGTGTTGTTTTCGTGTAACTTATCATTTTTGTAGGTGTGCTGTGAATCCTACAGAAGATGGTGACATTGATGGTTCCCAGTACAGCAAGGAAAAGGCCTACTGTTAAAATTGTAGAAACTGTACAAACAAAATTTTGTCACTGTTGTGGCAGGTTCGTTAAAGGCTGTTTTAATTTCTTCTCTAGTCTCCAAAGCTGGTCTGCTGTTCTGCCACTCATTGAGAGGGTTTCTTTAAAGCATGCTCCTTTTATAAGACCGTCAGACATGTTTTGTTAAAGTAATCTGGCTCTTAAGAATGCGGGGAGTAAGACGTGGCCTGATCTGAAGTACGTATGCACTGGGAGCATGTTTTGATGAGGCATGCTTGTCAGTCAGACTATGCTTCCTTAAAAGTTATGTGCTGCAAACTTCAATAAAGATGCCATAAAACACTATCAAATTGTGCAGCCTGCAGTATTACAGTGCAGATGGACTCAGAAGTAGCCTGATCTGAAGTATGTATGCACTGGGAGCATGTTTTGATGAGGCATGCTTGTCAGTCGAACTATGCTTCCTTAAGGTGTGTGCTGAATAATATAATTCATAATATAAATGTTGAGCAGCTGTTTAAAAGATTTGGTGAAGTTGACTGCTCAATTTATGTTTGTTAAAATGTAACTATTCATGCCATGTAATAATTATAAATGATAAAAAATAACAGAATACGGAAGTCACCAGAGGCGAGCATATTATGATGACATCTCAGCACTTGATTCAGCTGCATTTCTCAGCAACGCTGCTCATGTACAAGAACAGAGCTCTAACGCTGAGCTCGGCACAAAGCTCAATGCTTTTCATGTGAACGTAGCCAAAGGGAGCATCGTTCGATAAAGTACCACTGATCGATATACATAGCTATCGATTTGCGCTGCCTGCTTCAGCCCATTCTACCCATCCAGCAGTGCTTGCTTCAACCACACCTCACGTGTCTTTGCCTTCTCAAATGCATATGCTGGCACTGCCTGCTTGAACCCATGATATCCATTCCAGCAATGCGTGGTTAGTAGATGCTGTGACTGTTGACTTTGTGTGTAGTAGTAAGTAGCGCTGGCATAGGCAGTTGGGAGCATAAGCTCTTGGGGAGTGGCCTGTAGCAGTGCTGGCATCTCACCATCTGTTGACAGCATCCACCGCTGTGGTTTCATTATTTCAAATGCAAAAGCTCAGTGGAAACAAATTTGCATTAAATAAATAATCTGATGACCTGCATTATGTTTGCAATTTTGACAAAAAAAGACAGATGGAGTGTAAAGGGAGAGGTAGAGTTGTGGAGTACAGGGTATGAGTGAGATAAATATGAGCGAGAGAAAATGAAGTGAGAAACCAAGACAGACAGCACAAAAGAATTAGAAGGACATAATAGAAAAGGGCAGACACATGCAGATCTAGCTACTCTGGAAGGATAAATTGTGCTCTTCATGAATTGATGAAGAGTGGAACAGAGAAACGTCAGATAGAAACATACTGTAATGATCACACAATCTGGACCCAAGTGCAGAACCAGGTTCTTTATTTGCTGTCAAAAAACAGGCAAGGTCAAAGTCAGAGTCAACAACATTACCAGAAATTAAAGGGGTGTTCAAAGCCATAATCATGGTCACAGGCAAAAGTAATAAAAAACCAGAGCAAGCAAATTCACACAGCAAATGGCAAAAACTAACAATGATCGTTTACAGGTAATCCAGACAGCAAACTAGTAGCATTCAATAATGACACAAGACTCAATACCTCATAGTGAAGCAATAGAACACAGGGTACTTAAAAAGGAGAGACTTAATTGGAATCAGCTGATGTCAATATTCAGGGATGAGGAACAAGGGGATGCTGGGTGTGGTGGGCTGGGTGCAGTAGTTGGGCCTGTTTGGCTTGGCATGGGCATGAGACATACAAGCAGAAAAACAACAAAAAAGTCATACAAAGCATGAGGAAGGGAGAAGGAGTGAAAGAACTGTAAAACAGAAATGGGGAAAGAAATTGGGTGGGCAAGAAAGAGGTATGGACAGAGAGAGAAACACCTGTTACAGCGGCTCTCTGTGCTTGTGTGTGTTGTGACTTGATTATTTTTCCATTATTTCTAAAATTAATATACTCAATTAGAATGTATGCAATATACCTCTGGTCTTTTGACTCTCAGGATCTTTATTCCTACTTTGAGTTGTGAGTACAGAAGTTGAGCGATTGTGTACACAGCCAGATGTCCTGAGAAAGCCAGCTTTATTTCCCCAGAAAAAAAGTTGTAAATACCAAAGGAAGTGAGATGTACATTTAGATAAAAGGCTGGAAAGAACGGCAAACACAGAGGCTGAGTACAAGAACGACTAGAATTGCTTCTGTTTCTTAAGTAATAATATCAGATATCAATAAACTTGCAAATTCAAATCAATGCAAGAAATATCAGAACTCTTCTCCCCTCATGCATGCTAAAAGTGCAACTAACCCAAGGAGTTCCTCACAGAATACCTTCTTCTCCTTATCATAAAATCTCACATACCCCAGAAGTTGGGCATTGTCTGTAATATTACTTTCCTTTTCTATTGCTAGAGTGAAGCATACTGACTTCTTAATAACCTTATCAAATTATGACAATACATTTTCAGCTAGTACCTCAGTTCTCCTCATAGCTGTAGTAGCCAATAGTGGAATTTGTTTTTTGTCTTTTAATCTTTTACTTTGCCATCCAGCAATCCACCATCTCACACATGCTTTCCTTAACCATCTCTGAACCACTAAATCGTTTCCTGTGCTTCTCTAAACCCAGGATATTCTCAATGAACATTAATTTGCACGTTCTTGAACTCTGTTTCCAAAAAAAAAAAAAATGCCGATTCAGCTTCCTTCTCTGATTTGATAAAAAACAAGACCTGCAGAGACAACTGAACCTTTCACTTGCAGCAGTTCTGCACCAAGCCATGTTGGTGCTTGTCGGATAGTAGAAGTGAAACTTCTTTGACTCCAATTCAGCTTCTGTCCGTGGTAATGGAGAAAAAAAATCAGGGATTTTAAAATAATAAATTACATTGCAAATATGATTCAGTTAAGTGATATGAGACCTGACGCATAAAGAATCCTTTTATTCAGACCTGGAGCGAGGTCCGCCTATTGACGAGCTCTGCCCTAAAACATCTAAATCATCAATCCGATTTAAAATCCAACCTTCATTACCAGCCTAATGAAAACTGCCACCAAGCTCAGTTGCCACTGAAAAATTCGAAAGTATCTCACTGATCGTTCATAAAGTTTGATATTTTGCGGATTTTTAACTGAATCTACTTTAACAAAATTGTGCGCTGAAAACTTGCTCTTTGGTCCTCGGAAGTCCTTGCATACGTTTCTCCACGAACTTGTAAGTGCAACAAACTGTTGAGACTGGACAGCAGCTCCCAGGATGCATAGCAAAATACATGACATTTCTGAAAATAATGTTCTTTTATATATAGTTTATATTGTAAAAATACAGTAGTTGTTTATAGTGTTTGCATTGGCAAGAAACGAATGTATTAAACTATTACTCTGTACTATTAATTTACTCTGAATGGACTATTAATTTTGTTTAGACATGATATATTTTAAATATTGTTAACATTTCCACCGGTCAATAAGTATTTATAATATGTATATAAAAATCCTTTCACATGGCAATTGACGTCACAGAATTTCAACATTAAATATACCTGGAACAGGTGCGAGTTGTTACATGTGAACAGTATTCCAGTGAAACAGGAGTATATGATCCAATACTGAAGATTCCCTAGACTATTCATTAAGGTATGTTTGATTAAACCTTTTGAGATTTTGTTCAAATGTGTTGTGTAGATTTGTAGATGAATTAAAAATATAAATGTACAAAAATGTCAATGATTATATTTTTGTTAGATCTTTATAACTGAGAATAATGTGAGAAACTTAACTAGAAAAAAAATGCAGCATAGTACGTGAATTATTGAAGTAAATTTGTCACATTTACAAATTTCAACTTATTTTTTTAGGAAATATTGATTTCATTTCATAAATCTGATAGAAAATTATAAATGACTGTGAGCTCAATATTGTAAAGTTTGTTTGTGAATAATGTAATAATTCTCAATCAACTGCTTTGCACATCAACATTTAGTATTCTAGCATTTTAGATTCTTTTGATTGACACGAACAAGCTGAAAATTGTCAACAAATCAATCACAGCATCAAGCACCAACAAGATGAGCAGGTTAAAGTATAGCAGGCCAGTGTATGAAATGCAAGTAAAGCAGGTTTAACTGCTCCAGTTTTCCACAGTTCCACAGCCCAACAGTGTAAATAGGAGACTTGGTGAACCACACCCTAGGACTTATTTTCTGCCTCTTTGTGAGCTGGGATGCATAGACAACATAGTCAAGTTTTTCTTCCTTCTGTAGGAATTACAGTTGCCACAACACTGCAGCCATGGCCGATGGAAAAGGTGTCACTGTGCTTATGGTCATTCTCATCATTGGAAATGCTTTCACTATTGTAAGATATACTCCCTCATTTATGCTTAGTTGGTTTTCATTTAATCTTCTAGCTCCTCTCAATTTTCATGCCTTGTCTCTCCCCTTTACTATTCTGTTCTTTTTTTTTTCGCCTATTTTTTTGTGCTCACATACCCACAACACTGATGACCATCTTATTCCCTGATTGTCCTTCCCTCTTAGATGCTGGGACTGGCTTTGTTTGCAGTGGCCATTTGGGTGACTATAGACAGTTATGGATTGTACCCGCTGGCAAGTGTTGCTGGGAAGGTTGATATCTTTGCTGGCTCCTGGATAGCCATCTTCACAGGCTTTGCTTTCTTCTGCATCGCTGTCTATGGCATATTTGCTGCTGCCAGGAAAAATCGCTACATGATGTTGCTGGTAAGACATCACGACATATGATAAACCAAAAGATTGTCTAAAACAGTGAGTAAAGTCAAAATGTAATTGTTAGTTCAAAATATTACAAATTTACATTGCTAGTTTAGATTAGTGAACTTTTGTGCCTTAAAATGCTTTTCTTTCAGACATATAAGCAGTGATTTTCATTAACCACTTAACCAGTGAGGGTTTGCTTAATGCAGAAACAACACAAGATGCACATCAAATGGGATGCCATTCTATTATGGTGCAAAGCATTTAGATTTATCAATTGCCCTGAAGTGTATGTCTTTGGAGTGTGAGAGGAAACTTGATGAATGAGACAAACAACTGCACTAATTCTTAAAATGTTGCACAGTTATATAAAACTGCATAATATTATACACATTTGTCTAAAAATACACATAAAATGCACTTTAAATACATGTTAAATCCACTTTAAATGCAAATGTGTTAGTTGTAATGCATTTTCATAGTTAAATGTGTGTGTTTTCCTTGTGTTTTCACTTTATTCTTTGAAGTACCTGTTATCGATGCTGATTGTCTACATATTTGAGTGTGCTTCTGCCATTACAGCAGCAACTCACAGGGATTATGTAAGTCAAAGGATTTTTCATTTTAAGTAGTACAAAACCATGTTTGTAAAATTAATGAAGGAAAAGGTGTTTGAAATATACCAGTTATTCTAGACAAGAATATTGACGGTACTAAAAAAGTATCAATAATAACACAAACAAAATAGAAGTTTTCTAGTATAATGAAAGAGTAGAATCAAAAATCGAAACACTGAAAACTGGTATGTTTACATTCTGTGATATTCTTTATTTTATTCCCCCAGCTGGTTGGCAACAGTAAATTGGTGAAAAAACAAATGCTAATGTATTATGCAGATGACAGTGACAATGGGAAATATATTACAGATACATGGAACAGGGTCATGCAAGAGGTATGTAGTCAGACTCTTTGTGATATCTAGACTTCATTCTCTATTCCCTGAAAATACTATAGTTCTAAAAACTTATTGTTTTAAAAAATCACATTTCTTTAAAAACTGAATAGTGCTAGTTATGAATATACAGCAGTTGGCATTTCATTACCATTGCCCTTTTGTTATATCACTGTTAGTACAAACAAGTTGCACGGCAACAAACCGGTTTGAAGATCTTTGCTGTGGGAATCATCAGGGATGGGTAGCTTTGTCCTCTGTCATAGAAGGCTATAACTGACACTGTCTATAAATTAGGGTTTCACAATATTAAGGATGGGTGCTGTTTTATTGCACCTTCCTCGCTGACTATACTGGCTGCACCTAAAATTATAGGTGAGTTTATAAATACGGACAGCCAGTACATAATACCCTTTGAAAGAAAGTATAACGTCATGTATAGAACCATCACATTTTACTAGGACACTCCTTAATATGTCTGAATATGTGTGACGTCAGAGAAACAGACCATCCTATGTATGATCCAGTTTATATCAGAACTGGAACTCTCTTGTGTTGATTACTGTGTATTTCTTTGTTTAGTAGATACTTTTATTGAAAATAATGTACATAGCACACACTATTCTTTCTTACAACCGAATAGTTACTAAAGCAATTGTTGTTAAATATTTAAGATAGATGAACAGTTACAGTACCTGATAACAATTTAACCTTTTTAGGTTTTCATTTAGGAAATCTCTACTAATCCACAACACTTTCTGGAGTTTCGACTACGTCTGCAATCCACAGAACTGACTTTCTCCGTCTCATCCACAGGCTCAATGCTGTGGTACAGATGGTCCAACTGACTGGATTGACTACACGTCTGTATTCAAGACACAATTTAATAATGCTTATCTTTGGCCCCTGAACTGTTGCAAAAGGTTGAGCAACTTTGAAGTTGCAGACCAAGCAATGTGTGAAATAGGCTATGCAGGTTCCATGTTTGCCAAGGTGAGGGGAGGGGAAAACTTCTTTTAGAATCACCAGTATTACTTCTGTTTCATTTCTGCACTGCTTTTCTACCTGATTTTTTTTCATAGCTGTGAGTTATTATTCAATGACAAACAACCTCAATTGGTATTTCATTAATTATATATTTTCTATACCCAGGGCTGCTTTGACCACATTGAATCTGTGTTCAGTCTCTACACTTGGGCAATCAGCTGGTATGGATTTTCTGTCCTGATATTTGTGGTGAGTTTTTAGGTCTGTTCTTTTTCTTATAAATTTTTAGGTTTTCTTAACCCAAATATGGGCACATTATTTGATTACATATAATTCTTTGAGTCATTTTATAATATCTAACTTGGGCTAACAATGAATGTTATAATAATGTTTAAAAAACTCTTCTGCATAAAGACACAACTAATAACAAGGTTCTGAAAATATATAACACAAATTTTTGGGTCAGTTCTTTCTCATGCTGTTGGCCATGGTGTACTACATTATGATCTGAAGATACGGTCCACAACCTCTCTGACCTCAAAAGCTCCCCACTGGTGAAAATAATGCCTGGACCAAGTAGAAATCCACAGAAGCAGCAACCAAGCACGACAGGTTTATTTAGTACTGATTGCAAAAAATCAAATGTTCAAATGTCTTGCTCTTTAGTTTTTTTTTTTTTTTTTTTTGGTGATCGTCATTATGAAAATGTTATTTTAAAATGCTGATCCAAACTTGTCAAGAATAGTAATGATGAATTTATCATACATCACGTTACTGGAGTTGAAAAATAGGGAAGAAATCGAAGTTTCGGAAGGAGCGATAGAATTCTCTGTGAGTGAATTGACAAATTATTCCGTTTCAAATAGTTTGCTTCATTGTTTCAATGGTTCGACAATGAAGCAGCGGTTGAAATCACAGGGTAATCGCGACCGCCATGACTTACGGTTATGGTTAGGGAACGGTTCAACTCAGTTGCCTGTTGATTGTCCTTAATTATTGCATGTATTATAGAAATTTACATTACTGTCGTTGTTAATAGACATTCAGTACTAGGATTCTAGCTGAAGAAAACACTTAGCTATAAAAACCATTTTTGTTTTCTTCTTTGAGTTGATCGTGTGGCATTTTACTTTTCTGTTACTAAGTAAATAATTATACATAAACCATAGCTATTATAAGAATATACTTAAGCACTTGGGTCCAAAGACACATACTTTTGGCTTTTTGGGTTATTTCTCGAGCAAATAAAAAACATCTGTAGTCTTAATGGGATTGTCCAAAACTTACTTTTGCACTGATCAGCTTCTTAGTACCTGTACATAAAGAATCTTTTTTTACTGGATAGGTATAACTGAGTAGCCACGTAAAATCCTGAATAATTTTGGTCCAAATGACCCACTGTGCATATTCATTTTTGTTCCACGTGAGTGCTTAGCAAAATTCACTGAGATGTTGATTGAACTAATCCATCTATCCATCCCTTTCTAGCAAATGGTGATGATGTAGCCTGTCCCCAAAATGATAGGTGGCAAAGGATGGGATGCCTGTCCATTGCACAGCATTTGTTCATACAATATCACACATTAAGAGGAATTCAGAGGAACCAGTTAGAGGTGGAAATTGAGCCCTTAGGCAGGAGGATTTCACCGTATTGCTCCATCACAGTTCATGGTTCATGGTTGATTGCCAAAAACCAAGCACCTAAAAACCCTTGCCAAAGACTTTAGGGTATCCTTGGAACAAAAGCCAGCATACAAAGTTGGTTTCCAAGAAAACTGAGGAAGTCCTTGTCCGATATCACTTTTTGGTTAATCACACACTTGTTAAAATTTTAAAATTCAGTTTATCCAATCCATGCATTTTAAGAGGTCAGTTCCTTATTAGGGTCATAAATAAAATTATTCCTGCTATCTCAAACGTCTTCACTTTTGTTCACTCATGTTCTTTGACCATTTTCTGTGTCCACTGGGGCAGTCACCATTAGATGTTTATCAGTCGTAATTTCATGTAATTCATCAAAAAAAACCCCAAAAAAACAGGAAACTATGTGATCATGATTAAGCACTTAGATGATGGAGAGATTGATCAATAAGTTGATGGATTTGTGGATGGAAATTAATTTAAATTGATTGTAGTGTGTGATGAATACAGATGTATTTTAAGTAGGCTGGCATTTCACTATAATGGTCAAATACATTTGCAAAGTTGTTCTATGATTAACTCGAAATTGTATATTTATTGATTTGTCTGTATTTATGATGAACGGTGAACAGAAGGAAGTGTAGTTTGCTGTTGTTGCTGAAACAATGTTCAAAAAATGTTTCAAGAGCATCAATGAATCAGGTATGAGCTTATTGACTGTCCAACATTATAAATGTAAATATTTCAGATTCATAGAATAAACTTATTTTAAGAAATTTTCTAACTACTTAATCCTGGCTCAAATAGCAGAGATAACTCCAGACTCTGGGAGCACAAAGCAGGCACACTGTGGCCAGAATGTCAGTTTTTTGTAGGGCACATATAGGCACACATTTACACATTATGGTCAACTTATAGGAGAGAGTTAACCTAACAGCATGTCTTTGACCAGAGGGAGGAAAACCACATGATATGGTGATAATATGCAAACTACACACAAACACAGAAGTGTGGTTTAATCCACAAACCTGAAGGCAACAAATTGATGGATGGAAAACCTTTAGATCAACAAAATGGAATGTCTTAACACTTCAATATTCAAAGCTTGTTTGGTACATTGTGTGGTGGCAGGTTACATGTCAAGTTTTTCTTTACATACCTGATTTAAAAAGAGATATGTTGACAAGACCTATTTCATTTAAGCTATTAACAAAATATACCCCTTGACTATCATCATACACATGCACTGCTGAGCCAAAATATATTGACCACCCCATAGTAAAACAATTTGCTTTTCTCAGCAGCCAGATGGTGCACCTTTAAAGGTACAAATGAGAAATGGTATATAAAAGGACAGGTAAATGCTGACCAGAAGCAGTTGTGCAGAATGCTTCCTTCTCTTGTCCATCTTGGGGAACCAGGTCCACCCCTTCATGATGACTGTTCAGCCATATACGTACAAATATTTGTATGTTCGCAAATTACAATGTAGAACCAAAATGGCAGTCAAATCAATACAGATTTTATTTATTAATACTATAAATGAAACTTTATCACACTTCTCTTCCAAAGTTGGCCCATTAAGTTATTTTTATTCTGCTCTTGCAGCACATTCATATTACCTCACATGCAATCTACTGCTGTTTTTGTGCCACATTACAAAAATATTAGAAAAAACAAGTGAAGTATTATTTATTCTTTGATGCAATTGTCAGATTTTAAATCACAAGTTGGAAAAAATACAAAAAGATGAACTGACTTTTGGAAAGTACTATAAGGCTGACAGAGAGAATATTGGTCTCAACTCATGTAACACGCAAACCTTAACACATACTTAGGTAGCATTGTCATTTAAAGTATTTCTCACTATAAAGAAGTTCTCAGTGTTATCACTGCATAGATATGAAATAAAAAGAATATATGCTTACAAAGACACTCAAACAGATAAACACATCTTTTCAACCATTTCTTCAGACTTCACTTTGTTATGTCTAATTAGCAGTAAGAGAGATCCCCTACAATAGCATTGTGCAAAAATCCCTAAGAGGAATTCTGGGGTACCATGCTTTCAGGAGTGCGCCATCTAGCTCATTCACAGCACTACTGCAGAAGACAGAAATCAAGCTGCTATGAACAAGCTAGATAACATTTGCACTGGATTATGTAGGCCTACTCAGTGATTAAGACTACATTTTGTTGAAGCCAATCAGCATCGTCCACGAGAAAGGCACAGACATTAAAGTATGCTTAGTAATGCAACCCATATAAAAATGTTTAATTTTCTAGGTGTTCCTTGAAATCCTGAAAATGGCAATAGACTCTGCATATAAAGCATGATAATAAGAAAATTAATAGCGGGGCCTACACAGAAGAAAAAATACAATAATATATTTGCTTGAGAAATGTATACGTCAAATGAAATGGGCAATCAAGCAAACAATTTATTATGCATGCTGTATTAAAAATATACTTTAATATTTTCTTGAACATGAAATCAAGTTGACTGAATAAACCCTGAAAATAAAATATGATTAACCATTGTTTGCGCAGCAGACTGGAAAAATTCAACAGTTTACAAAAATGTCCTGTCTTACTACTGCACCCTGCATAAGAACCCCAGCAACTGGTACACTGTGCCTATCTGTGGAAGAAAGGTAAGCCCTTGTCATTCACATGACATATTGCATGGTTAAACCTAATGTGCTTGGAAAATTTCAGCCACGTTATAGCCACACAGTTGGTCTTAGGAATCAGTTGGAAATGACAACTCTAGAAAGCATGGAGATAGGAGGGGAGGCAGGACGCTGCCACTCTACCTTAAGCACTAGGTTCATAACCTACATAGCTCTATTGGGGGGAACTATGACTATGACTTTATTTACAGTATACATTGCTTTGGATAAAGCATGTTCAAATAATTACAAGTTAAAAAAAGCATGACATCCTTCAAGGATACATTAGATTATAAAAAAAAAAAAAAACTTCTGACATAGACTCCTGGGGAATATTCCTAATGGCAACTAACCTGTTGACTACTACTGAAAAAACTATGTAGAACAATGAAGAAATGCATTCCCTTTCACACAAGGCAGTATTTCCCGGTTGTTTGTTTTTTTCTTCCAGTAAAATGTGCTTTTATGATAAATTTGAGGCAGACAAATCCTGAAAACATACTGTGCATTAACATCCACTAAACATGAAACAAACAATGTATTAAAACAAAATACAAAAAATATTTTAAGATATTAAAAAGGAATCCAATTTTACTGAAAAGTTATCTTGTTTACAGAAATAAGAACAACACTTCACAGTTTGTCATAAATTCTCAAGTTCTAAAAAACACTTGTATTGTCCAGTACAAACTTCTCCATTCTGCAACACAGAAAGAAAATCAATAAAACAAAAGCTAGAGTCGTGTACAGCAATATTATATATAGTACAGAATATCTGTATGATATTCTGTTAAAAAGCATAGCAGCTATTAATTTTTCTCTTGGAAGAAGTGTTCTGGAATGTTTTCAAATCTAGGCCATCAGTGGTCATCAGTGTCCTCTTTATGTTGTTTCATTAACGGGTGAAATATGGGGCATTTGCTGGGAGGTAAAGGGGTTGGTATGAGGAGAATAAAAACAAGGTGATTGGTACAAATGCACCACCATACAACATTGTCTGAAATTGCAGTGTCAGATGAAAACAAGGATCACATATATTTTTCTTGTCTTGTTCTCCTTGCAAGGAGGTCCCGTAGTAAGTTTTCATAATAGCCATGATACCTCATAAATGGAAGATTCTCCATCCACCTTAGTCTTCTAATTTCACTCTCTTAGCAGTAGCTGCGTGTCTGCCCTTCTGAGTGGATGGTCCAGTTAGGTCCTGGAAGGCTACCTTGACGAGTAAGACCCCTTTGGCTTCTCACCCCAGACGACTGATGTGAAGGGTTCAAGGATGCCTCTCTGCGTGGTGCATTGGAATATGAGGCTAGCATGGGCACAGACTGGAAAGGATATTGACTGTGCTGATAAGAGCCTGCTTGGTAACCTCCTGGTTGAGCACTGAATCCTCGTGGCATTCCTAGAGTTAGGTTTGTGAGGGGGGTTTCTGCAGAGGATTGGCTGGTATAGAGTGGATCCTGATAATGGGGATGAACAGGGTAGGGGTTAGGGTTGTCTCCTTGAGGAGCAGAGCTTAAGTCCTGTGTGCGGTAGAATTTCAGGACTTGATCACCAGATGGCATGACGTCAAAGGCTTGTCGGTAGTGTCCACCTGACGAGGTGGACCTTCGCAGAGGGTCTGGTCGATGAAAACCCAGTCCCTCAGCACGGTGCACTGACAGTCCTTCTAAATGACTACGAAATGGCCCAGGTGTGTAGATATTGTAGGTGTGTTGGTGCTGGCTAGGATAGGGATTTGGGGGGTGCTCTAAAGGAGGTGATGAGGAGGTGGATGAGGAGGTGACAGCACATGGGCCCTCCCCCTCATCCTCTGCCAGCTTTTCAATCAGCAGAGAAGCTATTTCTTTTCCAGTCAGGTTCTGGCTTGGCTCCACAGTAGAACTCTGAGGCTCTGAGTGGCTATGGGCATGCCCCACAGATGCTACTGTTGTCTGGGTAACTAGGTTGTCTTCAGCCTCACCTTGTGTTGTACTGTCATAACTAGGGGAAGCCAGTCTTTTAGGACTCTCCTGTTTAGGATCAAGGTGAGAGGAATCAGGGAGTTGGTCAGGAGGTGGGGCCAGAGAGTCTGATGATTGCTGGGAGTCTCCATCTAAGTCAGTAGTGATCCAGCTCTTGGCACTGCTGGTAGCAATGGGGCTGGTGATGGGGAAATTGACATAGATGGGCTCAGACTGCTCTAGCTGCTTTGGCAATTGCCTTAGCATCGTTGAAGAGGATGACTGGGGTGGGATCTGTGTCAAAGACTGGTGGTCTTCAGTACTGAAGGGCTCAAAGTGCCGGTAGCACACTTTCCCATTTTCAAAATAGGGGTGCAACAGGGAGGCAGCAAGATCAGAGGGAGAGAATTGGGATCTATGCCGATTGCTCTGGTGGACAGACAGGGGTATTCCCATGGCAGGGTTTGAAGACAGCCTGACTGAGGAAGAAGGGTGGAACAGGGGGTGATGGCCTGGGGAGCTCTCTACAGGGCGATGGTGAGAGTGGGAGAAGGAGTATGAATGGGAGTGTGCTGCTGCCCAGGCTCGAGTGGCCTCAGATGACCATAATTGGGGCCCCTTTGTCACCAGGTTTACCTGGTTGGGATGTAGGCTGTGCTGTGGAGGCTGGCCTCTGATGAGTGGCTGCTGGCTCGCCTCAGTGCTGGTGGGACGGTAGTTTCCCTCTACGTCCAGCCTCATGTTCTGGTAGCTGTGCCGGGCGTAACTGGGTGGTGGATGTTCAGGTCCTGCTATTTCATAGTAGAAGTTTTCTATTTTGCCATGATCCTCAGAGGTTACTACAGGCTGGATCAGGGAAGGTTGGGGGCGAATGACAGCAGATCCCAAGTGGCTGGGTGGCCTTGAAGCCTGGTAACGTGGCATCATGTGTGACGTCCCACTTAAACGCTCTGAAAATGCCCGGGACAGTGGGGCACTGGGGTTCTGTGACTGGGTGATAATACGCCGAATTCGGGCAGCATCAAGGGAACGACGCATGAAGTTGTCGGTCCGGGAGAGTAGGGCTCGATGTGGGGTTAATTCCAGTGGTCTGGAGGGCACTTTGGGCTGTGGGGGCTGGAAGGCATGTACCTGGGCTAGTGGGGAGCTCTCTGACTTGGAGTGCAGGAGCTGGGACTGGGCAGGGGGCTTGTTCTGGACATGAGGGGCAGAAAACTGACGCGAATAGGAAGGGGGCTTCCTCTGAGATGGAGCTTCAGCATCATCAGGTTGCTCCACAGAGAAAAGGATAGGTTTTTTAAGTTGTGCCTGTGGTTGCTGTGGTTGTTCCTGCTGCTGATTTTTGTAGACCAGACCAGGAGATGCATCTGATTCTCCAGATGAGCTACCAACTGACACCTCAGAGTTAGATGCAGCAGAGTCAGAGACTGATGTCTGGGAGGAAAGAGTGCCTGTATCCTGTGATGAAAATGAATTGCAATAACACATTTGCTTAGAAACGTAAGCAAGTTTTCATTCTTCACAGAAAACAGGGTTCGCTATCTCAATTACATTAACCAAATCAGCATTTTATTATGCTTAAGAAAGAATGTTTAAATTAAAAACATTTCACATTTGGCTTTCACTGAAAATAACCAAACCCACCTGTTCCTGAGTATTCCCATCATGTTGTGCTGTTTCCTGTGGCTGAAAAGTGTTGTTCTTGTCCTCAGACATCCATTCAGATAATGGGCGCACTGTGGAATAAAGCTGGGTTGCATCGGAGGGTGAGGACAGCACTTCACTTTTGTCAGCAGAGAGGGCCTTGAGAGAGTAGTTCTCCTGGAACTGGGGGGAACAGTATGGGGGTGAAGTACCTTCCCGCAGGGCTTTGTTGGCACTCTCTGCAAGGGCTAGGGCCATGAGTCGTGCTGGGTTTTTGGGTGGAGGAGGTGGTGGCTGCTGTGAGGGCAGCACAGGATTGGGAGGAAAGAGTATACCTGCAGGAGGACAAAGTGAGACATAAAAATCCTTATGCTTAATCCTTAAGCCTAGCTTGTTGGAAATGTTTTACAATCCTCCTACACTTCAAAATTGAAAACATATTGTCAAACAAACAGTTGAAGTGGTGTGGACTTAATTTACCGTCTACACAGAACAAGTGATTTTATTAGACATTATTAGTTTGAATTGTACCAAAAGATTTATTAAACTGTTACGATGAAAAGGATAAAACATAAATGTGAGCAACTATTCCTATTTATGTTAGGTCGAAACCCATAGTTAGGAATTAAAATTAGATTGCTATGGCAAAAGTGCTGTTGTTCAAATCTGAGAAGACTTGAGACAAGTGAACCATAAACAGGGCACAGTATTAATTTTAATGGAATTTAAAACAACTTTACTGAGGTGCAGTGGTGCCCACAGGCTTTGAATGAGCAAACACAAAAGGAGCAAACCCAAAATTAAGCAAAGAATAAAGAGTGAGGTAACGCTTAAATAGGGTGAAAACACAAGCACTGTATAGTGAATGATCCATGAGTAAGCTCAAAGCAATACAATTATGTCGCCATCTGGTGATCAACTTAGGAAGTGGCAGCTGGCTCGATGACAATTTAATTTATTACAGCTGCTACTTAACAGCATACATAATGAAGTAGAATTGATTGAATGCAAATTAGAATATGTTTATGGATTTTTTAATATTCATAGTTTTACTAGTTCTTAATCTCCCCAAGTACAATAGTAATATGCTACACAGCTAGACATCACATGACCAGATATATTTCCAGATTATGTCAACGTGATAAACTGTAAAATAATTCACTTGAATGACTATTCTTAGTACTGATTCTGGTGTTATATATTTGTAGATGTGCTTGGTAATGTCAGCTAGGTAGCACCATGCATATGTGTGTACACATACACATAAACATAAATAACCCAGTTAATAAAATCCAGTTGGCCCTATATAATTAGGTTTAAATAAGGCAACTTGGGTGGATTTCTGGATGGTATAAAATTACATTAAATTAAAAATTTTGTCAATTTTTCTATGCAAAATAATTTCGAGTTAATGTTATCAAACACTGAGTAGACACCGAAGTTTCAATAGAACAGGTTAAACAATTCCTGATTTGACTGATGTAGTATTTTCTCCTCCTCACCATTTATCTAGTAAACATGTACATAAATGAATAGTTCTTATGGACTAAGCTCCTTAATAATGGTTATTATATATCTTTTTTCATGGCTACATATGTCAATCTAAATCAAGTAAATAAAACAAGGGCCAAATATAATTTCATCTCTCTTTCCCAACACTTCTGGTAAGGGTCGCAGTAACAAATATAATGAATGTATATATAATGAATTCAAGCATATTCTGTTAACTGGGACAGCATGTACTGTTGACTAAGGCAGAAAGCAGAGGAGAGCATGGACAGCATTGCCTGAAGCATGTAGTGGGGACATAAGCACTTGGGGCGTGGCCACGAATGGAACCCATTGGTTGAGCAGGGAGTTTAAGCAGGCAGTGCTGTCATGGACAGTATGGAAAGTTGAATAACCAAAAAAGCAGCGTGGACACCTTAAACCGTCAAATAACGCAAAAAGCGTTGATTAGGGTTGAAACAAGCAGTGCTGGAATGGATGGAATGGGTTGAAGCAAGTGCCAGCATAGTCAGTTAGGGGCATTGACATTTGGGGTGCGGCCACACACGCGGGATTTTTGATCAGCTTAGGCTCCTGAGTGTAGCGATATCAAATTTGTCCAGATAGACTGAAAAACCTTGAACTGATATTCAAGGCAGGTTTTCCAAACTAGGTAAATTTGCATAAAAACTAAGCGTTAAAGCAAAATGCCATCATTGACTTTTTGATGGGGTGGGGAATAAAGCAAGGAGCATGGGGGAAAAAAAGAAGAATTTTGACTGCAGCTATCACTGTTCAAGAGATATGGGCTAAAATGCAAAATGCTGTAGCAAGAAGAATTGGGCCAATGGGCACATTTTTGGGACCTGAGCAGTGGGTAAGTATAGGCATCTTGTGGCAAAATTTGGTGTTCCGAGGCCTTAAGGGCTGGGCGTTGCATTTTAAGGCAGAAAAAGAAGTACTTGAAGCCTATTAAGAAGAACCAGGACAAAAACAATAGAGAGAGCTTTTTATTCCAGATTGGTTACCAAAGTATATAGCATAAATGCTGTGGAAAAGCTGGAGGCAATTTTTAAAAAATGAAGACTACCATTAACAACTGATTTTTATATTTCTTTTGTATTTTCGTACAGCAAATGTTAGCTTTCTGAATATTTTGTGAAAATCAATGTATTCCTAATGCAAAATCTGCATGACCCAGGTATACTTTCCTGCACATAGTTTTTTAAATTGGTATACCAGAATTATATAAGATGTTTAGGACTTGGACGTCAAGTTCTTATCCAAGTGTTATACTTTCTGCTTACCTTGAGCCATGACCTCAGAACCCAGTTTACTGCGTAGTTCCTGTTGACAGTTCTCGGTAAGCTGAAAGTCACATGACTTGAGCAGCTTTGAAATCATCTGAGCTGGCTGGGTGGGTACAGCACCCTGTGGTCCCAACTGCAGTTCACCAGCACGGCCACTAATCATTTCCAGGACCTTAATGGCCACAAGAAATTAGAATTATGAATTTAGAAAACAATGTATATATGTATATACAAAGTGCACACACACAAACACACACAGATTTGTTGGTACCCTAACAGCTCATTGAAAAAGTGCTTTATGCCTCCTGAAAAGTGATTAAATGAAAAGCAATTGTCCCATGTATACATGCATGCCTTTGATATGTCATTGAGTAAAGCAAAGTAAATGTGAAAAGAAACAGAGTAATGCTTATTCTACAAAAATATTCTACAATGGCCTAGACGGATTTGTTGGTACCTCTAGAAATGATTATAAATAATTGGGTTATAGTGAATTTTCAAACTAGCTGCTTTCTTTAATTAGTATCACACGTCTTCAATCCCTACACTGAACATGGACCAGAGAAAGCAAAGGAGAGAGTTGTCTGAGGAGATCAGAAAGAAAATTATACACAGGCATGTTAAACGCAAAGGCTATAAGACCATCGTCAAACAGCTTGATGTTCCTGTGACAACAGTTGCAAATATTAAGAAGAAGAAGACTGTAGCCAGCCTCCCTGGACACGGCTGAAAATCAACCACAGAATGGGCAGAAGGATAGGGAGAAAGGGTAGACAAAAGGCCAAGGACAACTTCCAAAGAGATACAAGCTGAACTCTAAAGTCAACGTCCATCAGTGCCTGATTGCACCATCTGCCGCTTTTTCAATGACAGTGGGCTCAATGGAAGAAGACCCAGGAGGACTCAACTGTTGAATGAAAAACATAAAAAAGCCAGACTGGAATTTGTTGAAATGCATACTGACAAGCCACAATGCTTCTGGAAGAATGTCCTTTGGACAGGTGACACAAAATTGGAGCTTTTTGGCAAGTCACATTAGCTCTATGTCAACAGACGAAAAAATTAAGCTTTAAAAGAAAAGATCACCATACCGACTGAGAAACATGGAGGAAGCTCGGTTATGTTTTAGGGCTGCTTTGCTGCATCTGGTATGGGATACCTTAAGTCTGTGCAGAGAACAATAAAATCTCAAGACTATCAAGACATTCTAAAGCGAAATGTACTGCCCAGTGTCAGAAAGTTCTGTCTCAGTCACAGGCCATGGAGCCTCCAACAGGAAACCCAAAACACACAGCTAAAAGCACCCAAGAATGGCTAAGAAACAAAACATTTGACTATTCTGAAGTTGCTTTCTGAGCCCTGATTTGAATCTGACTGAAAATCTACGGAAAAAACTGAAACATGCAGTCTGTAGAAGGGACCCTTCAAACCTGACACAGCTGGAGCATTTTGCTCAGGAAGAATGGGTCAAACTTCCTGTTGATAGGTGCAGAAATATTATTGAGACAAAGGAATCGCTTGTTTGCAATGACTGCCTCTAAAGGCTGTGCAACAAAATACTAGGTTAAGGGTCCCATCATTTTTGTCCATGCCATTGTCATTTGTGTTATTATTTAAAATATTCTGTTGAATCAAAACTCTAAAGCAGTCTGATTTTTTTTGAATATGGAATAAACAATGATGGATTCCAAATACTTTTGTCAATTTCAAGTAATTTCAGAGACAATTATGGGTTGTTCTTTTTTGGGGAGGGGTACCAACAATTTGATGAAAAAACAAATTGTCCAACATACTAAAAATTGAGGGAGACGTTGCATGAAATATTCTGACTATAGGAGTAAAATGGGTTTTATACCAAGAGGATGAAATAATCTTACAGCCATACTGAAAGATAAACCGAGTGACACAGAGATCTTACCTTTGCTGGAACGCTGATGGCAACGGGATCTGAGATATCCAGTGGAGGATACTTTGGTGCCTTGGGAGAGAGCACCTGCACCATCTTGCGAGTGAAAGAACGCCGCTCTTGAGGCAGATGGGAAGAGGTGGTGGCAGCAGTAGGCTGGCTGTGGGAGGGGCTGCTGTTGGGCTCTGCATGGCCGGCCATTGTGTGTTTGTGCTGGCACAGCATCTGTACAGGTGGTGAAACTGCAGCAAGAATCAGACTCCTACGAGCCACTGCCTCAGACTGATTAAGGACAGAGTCTGGGTCTTCTGTGACTGACCGCTGGCTCTGGGACTGGGAGGGTCCCTTATGATTGATACAGCGGTAGGGTGGGGGTGTGGCAGCAGTAGGGGACTCCCTGCTGCCCCCAGTAATGCTGCCAATTCCTATGGGGCCATCTTCAAGGAACGTGGGACTGAAGTCAACTATGTCTTCTGCCATCCATGATGAGGCTGGGTCCTGGGAGAAATCAGGCAGCATGTATACACCTTCCTCATCATCTTCCTCCTCAGCACCGCCATTGTCATCATTGCCACGATCCTCCCCAGGGGTATGAGTCTCCTCAGGCAGAAGACTATCATAGGAACGACTGGGTGGCAGATGGGATTGAGGCTGCTGGGGTACTAGCTCTGGCTCGGCTGGAGCAGCAAGAGAGAGTTCATTACTGCTAGAGCGGGGGCGACGTAAACGCTGGAGCCTGGCCTGTCCTGAGGACAGAGAAAGTGAGGGAATACAAGAATGGAATACAAATGATGTTTTAGTAGGAAGGACAACTGAAAAAAGCAGAGTGAGATAATTAAAAACATAAACCATAAGACAAAAATTGGTATAGTATGATCTCTGAAGTGCCATCCAATCTCTCATGCCTGAGATGGCATTATGATGGAACTTGTTTGTCTGTTAAGCAAAATTATTAAACCTTACCTGTTCCACTGTGCTGAGAGGACAGAGACTCCTCACTTTTTGCAGATCGCAGAGTAACACTGTCTACACGACAACCTAATCCAGAAGAAGGGAGACAGAAATAAAAATCATCCATCCATCCATCCATCCATCCATCCATCCATCCATCCATCCATCCATCCAGTTCACAATGCAAGCAACATTGGTCACAAGGCAGGATGGATGGAATGCCAGATTATCACAGATCAAAAACTATACTTCAATAATGGATGTTCTAAAGCAGTGGTCTCCAAATGACAGACTGCAGTCCACAACCAGTCCAGACCGCTGCACCCCCTAGCCCTCCAAACATTTTACAACTGGGCCCTTGAGAGATATTACTTGAAGAACCCCTACTCTAAACTGACTCAGGGAACATGGCCCCAGTGGACATTCTAGATTAAAAAAAAATTATATAGTGGATGCCACATACACGTTAAACAAAAGAATTAATTTGCCTCAGTCTAATTTACATTTAGTGTTCATCTGCTGTTAGGGAACTACTGTACCAGCATGGGAAGTAGCTGGCTGGAAAAGAGAGCTGATCCGCATGGGCTTGCGACGACCTGACCCTGCCTGCTTTCCAATAGCAAAGAATGTCTTCCAGCTTCCTCCTCCTGACTTCCGGACCTTAAGTCCTCTCTTCCTCCTGAGCAGTAGGTAGAATGCGTAAAAAAAGGCAGAGAATGACAGAAGACTGGCAAGCATTTGAATAAAAGCAGTTTTGTCCAATTATGCATTTATATTTGGATGGTCTTATGGACCCACGGGTCAATCCCAGTTCCGGATGCCAGCTTAGCCAATTCGTATGTATGTACATATTTACATTTAGAAGAGATTTGCATAGAAACTGAAAAAAAAAAAAAAAATTACTTACTTCAAAGTGTTTTAATAGCGTTGTTACTTTTATGAAACAGTGAAATATTGGAAAATGGAGAGACAACACCCTAAATAAAACACATTAGTTGGTTTCACTGTCACAACCAGCAAGAATGATGCTGAATGGTGTTGAATAAAGCCAAATCAGGCAGAATATATACTTGCTTTTCAACTACAATTGAGAACAAGTATCAAGGAATTGAACAAAAGTCACAGCTACAGAACTCCCTTAATTTAGCGTGATGATTTATCATGTTACACCAAACACGCATGTGCAGGGGGGCTGGGGGTACCACAGCACCTGCCCATTTTCCTGGCTGGCAGCACCTAAAGGTGCCCTGACCAATAGGCCTAACCCCTGCTCCGCCGAGTTGCATGACTGAATCAGCAACACCTCCCTCCAGCCACGCAGTCTAGCTGACATCCCCTGTTTCACTCTGGCCATGCCCGATTTTTAGTCGACAGGACACACCCATCGCTGGATTTAACCTCTAGCACCCCCTTGGTAGCTCTTTTTGCCTTACAGCACCTGCCCCTCAAAAAGTGTCTGCATGACCCTGGTGCCAAAATTACACCAGATTACCAAAAAACAACTTAATATAACAAAGAGTACCCACAGTATCTATAATTATCAGCACATTAGCTAAATTAAACATCTGTTCCCTGGGTGTAGCACTCTTGCTCAGTGGGTAAAACTGGCTACATATCTCCAAGGTGGTTAGGTTTTCTGAGTGTGGAGTGTATGTGCTGATTGTATGTTTTCTTGGTCTTGTGTGGGTTGTTGTTGTTTAGTCACGCAGTCGTGTCCGACTCTTCGCGACTCCATGGACCACAACACGCCAGGCCGCCCTGTCCTCCACTGCCTCTCGGAGCCTGCCCAAACTCATGTTCATTGTTTCCACTACACTGTCTATCCATCTCAT
>JAACJT020022530.1:0-18474 GCA_009936485.2 Gymnarchus niloticus | reverse complement strand
AGAGGCCGTGTTCAGCATGGCCCACTGTACCAGGGTGAAGGGACTCCCTGGTGACTCCTAGCATGGATAACCTTTCAGTCTTTATGTTAGTGTAAGAGGCCGTGTTCAGCATGGCCCACTGTACCAGGGTGAAGGGACTCCCTGGTGACTCCTAGCATGGATAACCTTTCATAGCCTTTAGTCTCCCAGGGATATTTGATGTCAGGAACGCCTGAAGAAAAGCAGCTGATTGTGCAGGAGGAGCTCGTTAGGTGTTTGCATCATCAGTGCCCGCCTCATATCAGCCCCCTTAGTCTCTTCCTGTCTCTCAGAAATGTCTCTATTAGTCTAAAAAGGTGCACATTTGTAAAACTTTGTTAAAGCAATTATTATGAAGGAAAAGCATTACGATAAAAGTAGTCAATAAAATCAAGTCTTTTGCTCATGTTTCTCTGCTGTTCTCCTCTCAGCCTGTCTCTCTCTCTCGCTCTGTGTTTATGTCCCTCATCCTCTTTATCAATATGCCGCATGCCTTTGGGTTCCCTTGTTATTCCAGCTCAGTGAAGATCAAAGGTTTTCCAGAGTTTTCTGTCATTCCTGCCGGCTGCTGGATCTCTGTTGCTCTGGTCATGTGATATGTCATGTGACCTCCGTTGGCTATGGATGCAGTGAGCCGAGGCTGGTTCAAACTCACGGAGGACACTGGCTGCTTTTTATGAATGACGCTGAAGCCTGAACCAGTGCCCATACATTCATCAGATGTCTGTTCTTTTTAAATTGATGTAATCAACAAGATCACAAATTCCCAGACTGAGGGGACTTTTTCGATTTCTGTCTGCTTCTCCAAGTTTCCTTGTAATCAATACCATTCCCATCCTTGTCTGACTGTTTCCTGTTTTCAATTCTTCCTCAGGTCTTGGTTTGGGACCACAGATGCACATATCCTCTTGGCTTAATCCCATGTTCTTCAGCAATATTTTTTGTCAGTTACCATATGAAAAATTACGCCGCAGTCTCTACAGCACAATAGCGCTTGTTGTTGTTTCAAGAATCAGACTAAAACTTACTGTTTTGTATCCTATATGTCTTTGATTTTTAATAAACAAGCTATTGTACGATTCAGTTCTGTCCTGAGTGCTCCGGGTCCGGATTCTGAAGCATCCACAGGGAGTCATAAGGGGGCGCTAGAAGGTGGGAGTCTGCATGGACGGGACTGGAGTTGAGGGTCTCCCTCATTTCTCTAGTCCACTGGCTGAGCCTTTGTGGTGAGCACCATCAGGAGGGGCAGCTAAGGTGGAGACGTTGAGCATAAAGCAGTGGTATGAACCTGCTAACCCCAGGAAGGCATTTAACTGTTCTCTGGCATGGGATTGGGTGAGCTCACGCATTGCTGCCAGCCTCCTGGCGCTTCAGGGGTCCATGCCCAATGAACAAGCCCAGATACCGAGCCTCAATTAGGCCGAGGTGGCATTTCTGTGGATAAGCAATCAGACCGGCTTCCCAGATGGTATTGAGTTAAACAAGATGATCCTCCAAAGTTTCTGAGCTGACCACTTTGTTATTTAGGTCAGACCACTCCATTGTCCCAATGTGGTCAGACCACTCGTTCTATCAACCTCTGGAAGATTGCAGGGGCCCAGTAGATACCAGAGGGTAAAACCTGGTGCTGCTGATGTCCAGTACATGTACTGGATGCCGTTTTCTTCCTAGCTTCTAGACACAGTGGGACCCGCTGATGGACTTTTGTTACGTCCGGGGTAGACAGGAAGTAGGCCTTACCGAGACATTCGACAAGCCCATCCACATGGGACACGGGGTAGGTGTCGAGTTGCGATGTTTCTTTCAGCTTCCTGAAGTCACTGCAGAGCTGCAGGGTGCCATCTGGCTTTGGTACAAATACCAGGACTGGAAACAGAACTGGGTCGGAGTGATAAAAAGTTCTGTTCTGTCCCCAGTGTCGGTGTCCATTTGGCCTGCACTTTTCCTGCAAAGTCAGCATGGACTCTACAGCGTTCACTCGTCTTTAAAGCTGTAGTCGGACAGGGAAAATGACGGTGCCATCAGTGAGAGATGGCTTTCACCTGCTAATATGAGCCAGTAGTTAGGGAAAATCAAAAACCAGCGACTGATATATTAATAATAGAATTTCGAGGAAGGGATTCTGCAGTCAGGGGTATTGATCAGAGCTCTCAGTTCCAGTAGGCAGATTATGGACTCAATGGTTTTAACAAAATCTTTAACAGTGGCATACGGAATGAATAGCATTAGCAATGTTTTTAGCAATAACGTATACGGAGAGAACAGTTTTAGCATATCGAACCAAAGGTTTTTGTAATTGCTTTATCATTTGCTGACTTTGGCATTTCAGAGTAGTTGGCTTTAGCCAGGACTTTAACTAAGTTGCCAATTGATACTTTTATTAAATACAGATTACTGTATTGTTTAATCTAGGGTTTTATTACCTCAACACATTTGTCATAAGTATATTAAATTTGTTCAAAGGTCCGGATATGGATTGTGCAGCATGCACAGTCTCTTAGCTAACAAATAGAAGTGTTTTATCCTATTACACAGTCACTGCTGGGTGCCTTGAACTGGCAGATTTCATCTTAGAGCCCTGGGTCCTTAACCACTGCGCCCACTGCTGTTAAATTATATTTCACACCCAAGCTGTGGTGAAACGTGTACATTTCAAGTCCTTGCTCTCCACTCACATCTACAGGACTGTGTGCGAACGTGTGAGTCTGGGGGTGTCCTAGCTAGACACGCTGCCGTCCAGCTGGACTTCGTTATTAAGACGCCAGGCTGGGCAGCGGGACAGCTGCTCGCTTTGATCAGACCTAGAGCTTAACGCGTGGGGTGCGGGGTGGGCCTGAGTGGGGGGTTGGTCTTGCATGATGAGCTGACGCGTCAACAGCTCTGCATCCCTGGCTCCTCTGATGCTGGCAGCTGAACTCGCAGCATATGCCGTATGCCGAGAACTGGCTGCGGATGCATGGGCCATCGTGTTCTCCAGTGTCTGCGAGCCGCCAGTGGTGTCCGCCAGCTCTCAGTCACGGCATGCTCCACTTCAGGAGCCACAGTCATGCTGGTATTTAAGCCGGAGCACAGAAACATGCTCTCTTCCCCCCCTGCTGGTAATGCCGCGTGCATCTCTCGAATGTCTCAAGGCGGGATGCTCTCTGGAGGAAAATAAATGACTGTGAGAGAACGCTGGGCAGAAAGCAGACCGGCAAGGCAGGGGGACTGGAGGACAGTAGAGGATGATTTTATCAGCAACCTCACGATGTGTCGGGAAGGTGAACCAATCCACATACAAAACGGTTTTGCTCCCTGACTTAGGCGAGCTTAATTGCACAGCAACTGGTCGATCTCTCCCGTTTTCGATCTCATGACGAAGGCTCTTTGCACCTTTAATTACTGATTATAGGTGGTGAGTAGATGGGCGTCCCTTCAAACCGCACCACTGTCCCAAAACGTCCATGTCGTTCTCATTTTTCACGGACCGTTCATCTTCACTGATAGCCGAACGTGGTGTGCAGATGTGAGAAGTGCAGGGAGATTCACCTCAAAAACAACATCCCTTTAACACAGAAGGCTATTTCAGCTCAGCTCAGCTCAGCTCAGTCTTTTATTGGACAAAAACTTATAAAAAACATACCCTTTAAGCTCTGTAACATCTGGGGAACTCATATACAACGCCTAGACACACAATATTCCCAATTTGGCTAATTTAGTTGGATTTTCATCAACGTGGATATTGTGTGCTCCGTGTCTTAGATCTTGTTGATCTTGTTTTTCTACTGTTCGGTCCATTTGTAAAACATCACAGGCTCGTAATGGACCTGTCGGCCTACCTGGCAGACATGGTGGCATTTTGCGTTTCGGAGGAGGAATTTGCCAGGGTGCCAGCGTGTGTCCGAAAGGCACGTCAGAGCCTTGACGAGATGCCGTGGCAGAGGAGCTGCTGCCCCTTCGGCGATATGACGGGACTCATACGTGGCCACTGGCGAGCGGTCGGTACAGAAAACGGAGGGCTCTGATAGATAGACCGGCGAGAGAGGGAACGTGTGATCGGAATATTGAGGCAGGCCAGCAGTGCTGCCTGGATAGAGGGGGAGGTAGTGGGGGAGGGGCAGCATAGGGGCATGGAGCCAGAAAATTGCATCGCGTGCTTGATGATTAGTTTACCTCCTGGGTCTGACTCTCTCACTCCTTCCCCCTCGGTCCCCCCCCCCGCCTGTCTTGCTTGTTCAGATCTTGCATTCCCTTGCTCTCATATTCCCATACAAATGCAAAGCGATCTTTCAGGACCGTGGAGAAGGCAATACCAGGTCGTGAGATGGGCGCCTTTTGTGAACCGTTCCCGCGGTGCGGGTCTGGCTTATGTTTCCGAGCTTCCCGGGATCTTGTGTCTGTGAGTCGGGCTGTCTGGAACCGGCGTGCAAGCCGCGTGTGGTGGTACACGATGTTCTGTTCAGATACCACAGCAAAGCTGCTGGCAAGTAACAGCTTTTCTAGAACTGGGCTCGCTGCTCTTGGTGCATCTGGTAGGCGAAGCCCTTGCTAATGTTGGCCTCGATCTTCGCTCCCGCATACGTATGCTTGTAAAAACGCCGTGCTTTGGAAAAGCATTTGGATATTTAATTCCATGTGTAAGCGTCCTGTCTCAACTGAATGAATGTTTGTCTGGAGTCAACAAGCACAATTTTTCCGTTTATGTTCCACGGTTTGGAAAGGCCTCTTCCCAGATTCCATTAATTGAGGTTTTCTAAAAAGAATGATCTTGATTTTGGGTAATTTGCAAAGTAATTTGCCTTAATTGCTTAATAGCATAGGGAATGTTTTGTTTGATGCATTTGTTATGCATTTAATATTAATTACACTGAATCTTGCTCTTAGAAATTAAACCAAATTGTCTCTGACTTATTGTACCCATAATGACGTGGTTACAGGGCATTGTTCAGCTTGGAAAAAAAATCTCAGATTTATAAGTGCAATGACACATTAATGTCATTTTTGTAAGAGAGAACGAGTATTCTGGCTAATTTTAGGCATGCAGGTAAAGACAGCACCATTTTCTCTGTGCTAAACTCTCCTAAGCATCACTTGTAAAGAGCTTTTTAATTCAATACATCATGTTCTGGAGTATGAATATCAGTTAGCAGACAAATAAAATTCTAATCTGGACTGATTGGAATTATGCAAATGATAAATCCTCTGCTAGACAGAAATGTCATCAGCAACCTGGCATATTAACAGTAGACTCCACTGAAGGGCTGGTAACAAAAATGGGTGCATGCATAGGATCACATGACCTGTGTCCTAGAGTGTTGAATAAGAAGAGTATTGTGGAACCTTCAGTATGAGGGGCGCTGACATCCCGTTGCGTGGTGACCATCATACGTGAATGACACAGGGCTGGGGTACACCCTCGATGGGGTAGCAGTCCATCACAGGGCACAGGGCTGGGGTACACCCTGGATGGGATGCCAGTCCATCACAGGGCACAGGGCTGGGGTACACCCTGGATGGGGTGCCAGTCCATCACAGGGCACAGGGCTGGGATACACCCTGGATGGGGTGCTAGTCCATCACAGGGCACAGAGCTGGGGTACACCCTGGATGGGGTAGCAGTCTATCACAGGGCACAGGGCTGGGGTACACCCTGGATGGGGTAGCAGTCTATCACAGGGCACAGGGCTGGGATACACCCTAGATGGGGTGCCAGTCCATCACCGGGCACAGGGCTGGGATACACCCTGGATGGGGTGCCAGTCCATCACCGGGCACAGGGCTGGGATACACCCTAGATGGGGTGCCATTCCATCACAGGGCACAGGGCTGGGATACACCCTAGATGGGGTGCCAGTCTATCACCGGGCACAGGGCTGGGGTACACCCTGGATGGGGTAGCAGTCCATCACAGGGCACAGGGCTGGGGTACACCCTGGATGGGGTAGCAGTCCATCACAGGGCACAGGGCTGGGGTACACCCTGGCTGGGATGCCAGTCTATCACAGAGCACAGGGCTGGGGTACACCCTAGATGGGGTGCCAGTCTATCACAGGGCACAGGGCTGGGGTACACCCTAGATGGGGTGCCAGTCTATCACAGGGCTGGGGTACACCCTGGCTGGGATGCCAGTCTATCACAGAGCACAGGGCTGGGGTACACCCTGGATGGGATGCCAGTCCATCACATAATTCCTGCTGCGGATATTTGGCATCTCTCAAGGAAGATCTCTGTCTCCAGAGGTGAACGTGAACTGACAGTCTCTAAAGGTGCCAGATTGTCATAACTGTTATCGGTGAGAGGGGGAGCTGTAGACCGGACACCAACAATGGCTGCTCCATCCCTGCATATCTGGGTCCTGGTATCACAGCCCAGGCAGCAGTTCGTCTACAACCAGCTTTGTGTTGCATAGAAATCCTTCATATTAGTGTTGATGAGGATGTTGGAGGGTGTAGAGCAGCTGATGGGCGTACAGCGACCCAGAATAAGTTACTGATCCACAGATTAAAGCTAGTATGGTTTTTATTAACTGGGAAATTTATCTTCCTTTTTGCTTCTTTCAGTGACGCACATCATGAAAACAAAAAAACAATGCATCCGGACGACTCCTGCAAAACAGGTGTAACCTTGCCGTCCAGTGATTAGTATTTCTCTGTTGTTGTTGATTACAAATAAAGGGATCAGAGTAATTGTAATGACAATCCTTCACGTGTGAGGTTGGTAAACGTTCTAGTCCATCAGTGGGCCTGACAAGGTGGGTTGTAACCCCGTCCTCATAACAGATAAGGTGTACCATTCACCTGACGTTCGACTCTCCCAGCCATCTCGATGGATCACATTTCATTACGGTAATCATTTGTCACTGCCCGTGTATCCGGGGAGTCACGGCTGCTGTGATAGCCTATGTGCTGACTGTTCGCCGTCGGCATCGTGTGACCCTTGGGTTCCAACACGCACCGGTCTGCTTTTTATTGGGCGACCGATTGACTGGACAATTCTCGGGGCTGGTTTCTGCATGGTGCCCTGCTGAGCCCTTTCCTGGAGTTCAGCGGTGCCCACACACGTCCAACAGAAGACAAACGTGAGAAACATGAGGCATCATTTAGCAGTCTGTGTACATGTGTTTGTACTAAATATAACACTGAAGGTACTTCAAGGGATTTTTACATTTTTTTAATCAACTCATTGAAAGGATACGTTCATGACTAGGCAGTTTCCAACAATACAGTTTTCTTTACCTGTTTGGACAGGTGCTACAAGAAAGCCGCATGAAATAGTGCTCATTTCCAATTAAAAGTGGCATCTGAATCAGCTGACCTGTACAGAGAATGCCACAATTTTTCCTTATAATTTCAGTTTCTCTGAGCCTTGAACCAGCCTGTAATGAAGCAGCTTACCCTAACAGCTGGATAATCAATAAGGGGAGGTTCTAACTGTGTTTCTATCAAAGTCTTTAAATCACTCCGTATATCAGTTTTTCAACTGGAGATGGAACTTTTTCTCATGGGAACTGTTGATGTAAATCCCTAAATTTGCAAACCACGTAAACCCGAAATAAACCTCATAAAACTGCAAGTGCCGATGTTTTTTTTTTTTGGACCTATTTCAGTAGTGTAACTTTCCAGCTGTTTAACACCTACATCCTCGTTTCTCCATTCTGGGATGTCTTACGTCCACTTGCCACATTCCAGGAAGTCTCCTAAATATGGCTGAATGACATGGCTTGGGAATTCTGTGGAAAAGCACCGTCCTATTGGTTCCATAAAGGTCATGTGTAACATGAAGATGTGAGATTGAATTGTCAGGCACAGAAGAGGAGTCAGGAACTCTTCCAGATACCAGCGGCGTGTCTGGGGTAAGTGACTCCACGTTCTCTGCCACTCAACCTGGAGAATTCCTCTGGCTTTGGTGGTTGGGTGTTTGTTGGGTTATCTAACATCATGGGAGCTCTTTCCAGATACACGTCTGACTTTGGAGTTCATTATCAGCCGTCTGCCCACCATCAGCCGGTTTCTGCTTTTCAGTCGATATCTGCTGAATATGTATGTAATCCACAGGAGCGGTGATCGTTGGCGGGATTGTTACTTGTACGCATTTCAGCTGCACTCCACCCCAGAATCCCAAAGTGATAATGGGGAGCTAACGGCTCGCGCAAAGTTCAGCCTAGCACTCTGCTGGAAAGAGGCACCAGAAGCCTTCATCGCACCCTAGGGATTCTGGGAAGGCAGCAGCTTCATTCGGTCAGACAGGCTTGCGGATTCTGAGGCAGCTTTGTGCTTCTGAAGAGCTTGTCGTTTCTCCAGATCTGATGTCGCTGTACATGTCCAGATCGAGCTGCAGGCTGGCTCATGGGGTTTCTCCGGTTATTCGGAGAAAGCCTGCCTCTGCAGACTCTAAATCAGCATACTGGGTGATGGATATGTGCCCTGGTGATGAACTGCCACCCCTGCCTCATGCCCGGCTCCAGGCTCACCGTGATCCCGGACTAAATAAGCAGTCATGAAGATGGATGGATGATATCTTTAACGGCTGCACTTTGGTTGGAACTTAGCAACATTTCACTAAGATGTTACCTAAGAATCCAGTGGCACGGAATCCTAAGCGTCCTTCAGAGACCCCATTAAGCAAAATCTCAGTGGGTCGTGTGTGGATTCGGTCGTTTGTTAAACGGCGGCTGTTCTTACTTCTGCAACCATTTCTGTGGTAAAAAAAAAGGAACTGCTAAGAGTGACAGGAACCTCAGAAGATCTCACTCCGCAGAGCCATTTACTCTAACAAACAGAAGAACATCAGACCGACTAGGCAAGGTAGTAGAACACCAGTAATGCACAGATATTTAATACATCATGTTATGCTATAGTGAAGGTTTCATCGTTATAAAAGTTAAACTGTTTCAAATAGTTGGAAAGGTTGGAAGAGGAATATGAATTTTTGCCTATTATCCCTACTTTTGGTCTGTGAACGACGTTCATGTTCATTAGTTGCAAAGTGATTCCTTCAGTTCACCATTCGGCAAAAATATTAGCGTGTTCAATGAAAGGCAGCACGCTCACGCACAACAATGGGACCGTCATCATGTATATACCGTGACGTTCTACATTTAAAGTAAACAGACGAGTATGAGTAGACAAGAAACTGCCCAGCAGTGAATGTGCTGTTTCAGGCATCAGAGACAGAGAGACTCGTGGATATTAACTGGCCTTTTGTCTTGAAAAACGTGCTGTGTGGGCAAAAGCTAAGATGCATCCTGAGGCAGTTCTAGAAGGTTCTAATGTGCTAGATTAACCTTACTCAGTCATCACACCTCCATGCCATCCCAGCGGCTCAACCGCAAGACATGGGTCATGGCCATGTCTGAGTCATAGTCATGGTTAAACCGAAGCTATAATTTTGACCAGCTGGGTATTATTAAGCAAGTTGCTTGCTTATCTTTGGTGGTTTCTTGTCCTGAATGACATCCACTGATTTCTGAGCGTATTAATTTAACAAAGATGACTGTAGGGCAAATATACCAATGTACAACGTAACATGTTAATCGGTTAGTGCAATTTTTACAATTAAGCCGTAACTGCAGAATTGAGTCATTTCATCCATGATATTGGTTGCAGTGACCGTAAGTGTTGGATACTTATCATGAAATGATCACACGTATTAGCTTTCCCGTAGTAATTATTATAATTATTACTTTTGTATAAAAGTAGTAATTGTTGTGCGGTCATAAGCAGTTTGTATGTATGGCAAAGAGGGAAACTGATGTTGATTGGGTCCACTGTTGAGGTTGTCTTGATAGAGGAGATCCAAAAGTTGGGTTCTGAACCTATGTCAGATATTGTCCCAGTGGATCAAACTGATCAAGTGAACTGCAGCATGAAGTACCACCAGGGTATGATAACGTTTGCTTATATACAACGCCAGATGTCCCGCACCTCTGCCATGATCTGTGGATCCAAGAGGTGGACAGCTTTAGAAATCCTGGCAGCCAGAGATGTGATAATTTGGTAATCTGTCAATGGTGCAGTTCACCATATGTTGACTGCAACAGAAAATCCGAGTGGGAGTCGGCACTGTGCCCTGAACAGGAAGATGCTCCCTCTCTCTATCGTCCTTTGACTCATGGCAGGACGCATCTAAACACCTGGCAGAGCTCGCTTCTACCCTCCCAGCCTCAGCCTATTGACTGCCAAACGATGAAGAGCGAGCGAATCAGGTGCCAACCTTCCGGAATGCTGGGCGTTTGACTGTGTTTGGGGATATGAACTCATCACCTAAGGCTCACAGGTCCTAGAATGAAGTGCAGATTTGCTGCAGAAGCCTTGAGCGAAGCATCGAAACAACTGCCCACAGAGCACAGCGATTTAAGTGGGTAGAAAATGTAGATGATCTGGATAAAAGTGCGAGTTAAAGCGACTAAATTTAGCAGCAGCAAATGAGTGCTTTTCACAGATTGAAGGATGTATCAGTTGTACAGACAAGCCTTTTGTTCATTCCCATTGTGCCATAACAGAGCTGAAAAACATTCGAGTTGAGAGCAGTCCTACTAAGAAGGTTGGGCAGTCTGGTCTGATTAAACCTTTTTCATGCCGAGAGCTGAAATATTACAATAATCACACCATTTTCATAGCTTCTTCCACATGACTCGTAGGCATGGAAAACAATAAAGGATAAAAAAAGAAACCAGAAAAATTGCAATTAAAGAACCAAGAAAAAGCAAAGAAATCCTGTCAGTTGAGTGGGTTCCAGACTAATCTGGTACTGCAGCTTTTTGCTGACACCTTCTGCCGTCTTTAGCCTCCTAAGGAATGGTGTCAGCGTAAGCCAGCGGTTTCAGATGTTATTACAGGAACCAATAAGATCTTCGGGTTAGTTCAGCGCCATGATGGAAATGGACACGATGGTCCACAGGAATTGCAGGCAGGATGGGTAGCAGAGATTTAACAGGCATTTGTTGAACACAAACACAATGACTTTGGGGTAAGATTAATACGTGTAGTGAGGCTTCGGCTTTACGACAGATTCGTCCTCTCGAAGGACTGCCAATAAAGAATGGCAGCTATCTTTTGCTCTTTTTTATTTTCTGTATCTGTGATATGATGGTAATTTTCCTGTAAAAGATGACAATTATCCTACCATGGTTTGCGAAAGCGGTCTGAAGCTGACCTTGGGGGTCACGTTGACGTTCCCTGGATATGGAATATAACAGCGCGTTAAACAACAACCAAAGGCTGATTCATTTGTCAGATGGTAGTAATGACTGTGGTCTTGGCCCAAGGAGTTTTTTTTTTTTTGGCTGGGGGGGGGCTCTTGATATCGATTTCAGTACCTGCAAAGGGTCAACGGTCTCAGTGCACATTGGGTCCATGAGAGAAGCCTTATCCCGGAAGGCCTTGAGTTGATGCCTTGAAGGAAGCCTCCGCTGAAATCATTTGTGTCACTTTTAATTTGAGCTTTTTTCCTTCCCCCACCTCCCCCAGCCGTTCTCACTGCACAACACTTTTCTGGTGGCTTGCCTATAATCCCTGTTGTCCTCTAACGTGTCACGTCTTCTCCCCTCTTCCCGTTTCTTCCTCAAGCAGAGCTGAAGAGGCGGATCCTGTGTGATGAGCGATGGCTACCTCGCGATTAACTGCTGCACTCAGAACAGGCTGGGGACCCATTAAGTTCTGTTTTAGTGTTGATATGGATACCTTGATGTCTGTTAGATGCTACGAAGAACCTGTGAGTGTCCATGGAAATGGTTTTGTTCTCCTGTTGAACGATGTGCGGGTTTGTTCTTTGTAACATAAGTATGATGATTAAATTTTTTAAATTCTCCCACGTCAACAACCACACATAAACATACATGAGCATCCCTAACCAATCATGTGCAGGTCTCCTGGTGACCATCCAAGAAAGAAAAGAATATGGCTTATCTGTTGGTGTTTTCTCTGAACTTTCCTTTGCTTACTGGTTTAGTCTCAATCCCTACTAGTCTGCTTGAAAATCCAGGACGATCTCACAGTCTCTTTGCCACCAAAAGAGAGGCACACACCTGAGCTATTTCATTGTTACCTCAGTTCTTCCCATCAAATCTCTTCTTTGCTGTGTCCTACAGAAACGCAGCCTTCTCCTCGGCTCACCCAACCCCTTGAAATCTATCCCTTGTTCATGAGATGGGGGCCTGAAACATAACCATAAATAAAAATGGCTTCTAGTTCAAAGACCATTGTCTTTTATTCAAGGGCTATGATTAACATCACCAAAGGAAGGGTGCAGTTGGCCAGTAAGTGGCTATTGTTTTTTTCTCTGATGTTCTACAGCCTTCCTGTAACCGTCACCAAATGTCACACGTTATGAATGGACTTTTAGCCGTCCCCACTGGGCGTCAAGCCCCGAACTCAGATATCCTGAGGGAACGGAGAACAGGAAAATAGGAGAGAGAGAGAGCGATACAGAGTGGGAGAGAAACGTCACATTTATTTACCCCTAAATATCTGGCTATAATTACAAGCAGGCCCAACACTAGCCTTGTTCTTGGACTCCAACCACAGGGTCTGGCTACCGAGGCTTTGGTCAGTCAGGCTCCCGGTGTCGGTACCTGGGCTCACTGTTTGTTTGTCTGAGCAGTGCTATGCGGCGAACATCTCCAGCAGGCCACTGCTCTCGCTAGATACCTGCACTTTGCAGGTACTTCACAGGTACAGTTTCTTAGTGTCATAATAATTGTAAATGTGAATAGAAAACTTGTTTGTATTGAGAGCACGATGTAGTAGATTAGTTGGTATGTTGTTATGCTCATATATAGAGATAATCTCTATTTGTATCAAAATTTGACATTTTTGATGTATGCTGTATCTTTCTGAAAGTCGAATCAGCTATGGCCTATCTCGGAATATCCCCAAAATTGCTTTCAAGGAACAGTGATCCAGCTGAAGCATCCATCATTCTGATACAGATTCCAGAAAGGTCCAAAAGTCGTTATGTTGTAAATGCATTTGAGTGACTTGGTGAGACCCTCTAGCACGACTTCTTAGCGCATGAGTGGACGTCAAGTGTGATGAATCAAGTTCCAACCCATTTCACCGGGAAAAAAAGATCCCTTGGCAAAATCCACGTTACACCCCTGTCTGTCTCAGTTAGCTAATTGACCCATAGAAGGGGAATGGAATGGCAATATTGTCACATAGATCAGTCTTTTGAGTTACTCGGAGCTGAAGGTCATGGTCACCAAGCTGGAGATGCTCAGCATTGGTGACGACCTGCCTGACACTGCCATGCAGCCAGTAAGAGCAAATGAAACCGTTCATTTCTCTATTAGGTGACATAGACGTGATTTGGTCGTGGAATTTCTTCATATTCTTATTTTTCTTTCTATAATTTTACCTGCATTGTGATTAATATAAAAAAAATACAACGTTATTCCATTTAGGGCAACTTTAGGAAAACTTTAATCAACGATCCCCGATGAAGGCGAACTATAATCAGGTTAAGCGATGATTGTGTCAAACGAACGTCTCAGATTCGTAAAATTGTCAAAATGCAGTACATACGTTGGCGTACGCAGTCTGGTTTCTTTACCTGGTGGCTTGCGTGTTTGCGGTTGCCCCCGGAAGTAACTGCGTCTGACTTCCAGAGAGCGGTGAGCTAGCGGCTTTTCATGGATGCTAGCTGTACCTCCCTGAAAAATATCGCCAGGAAAAACATTCCTGCTAAGGAGACGTTTTTCATGTTCATTCCTTTAGTAGGAACAGGACGACCAGTGACGTCCGCTCTCTGCGTACTGTAGTCATCCTGGAAAGGTTATTATGGGGTTGTGTCTCGTTGGTGATCCAGTTAAGACTGCATCCATGAAGTGGGCAATGAGCTTGAGTCTCACTGAGGGGTGCGTCTACAATCACCAAAATGCACCAAATCTCAGCAGAGCGGTGATGCCAACTCGGCGAATTACCGTCGAGATATACGTATAGTGAGCTCTGAGAGAGTGTCGAGGTAAAGCAGTTCCAGGCTTAGGTTTCTTCAGGTTAAATCCAGAAGCAGATCTGCTCTGGTACTGTCGTTTTGAAAGGAAGCATTTTGCTATGCTTGTCTCTTGTCCTTATTGTCTGCCATATCATTATGTTGCCCTTGTTCTGATGTAATTGCCTGCTTAGACTTTATCCATTAGAATTCGTAAGGAATCCAAAAGGCGGTTATCACCTCAGTTAGCAAAATCCGGGCAGTCAAAATTGCAGAGATAGAAAATGATGCTGCATTGTTCAAGTGCTTTGTGCAAAACCCACTGTGAAACTGTTAGACAGTGTAAGGCAAATTAAGCTAAACAGAGGGCTGGAAATGGTAAAATATTCCGACTTTAAAGAGTAATCTGATACATAACTAATGGTGCGTAATAGGAGTCCAGGCCCTAGTTTGCCTTGATTACTGATCTGGAGTGAAAACTCCTCTTCTCTTCTCACCTTAAGCACGCTTAAGGATCATAACAATGAAATGTGTCTGTGTGCACGTTGGGGGCGTGGCCTCCAGCATCTCAAGAGGGACGTCCATGTCATTGTGATTGGCCGTTCATTGGTCATGTGACTGGGTTTCTCTCTCTCATTTGTTCCATTTGCCCATTGTCTGTGTATGTTGATATGTTCTGTTCTGTTTTGGCTTCAGCCACCAGCCCCCTATGTCCACATTTGATAACCCATTTGACCCTAAAAATACATGAATCCCTTATCTGTTTATGTACGTTTCCACCAGTCAAGCTCCCGTGTTTTGTCATTTTGGCCCCATTCCGACCCCATCTCCATTCAGCACAAAAAAAAAACACAGCAGAATAACCTGTCCCTTGTTGCCAAGTGCCACTGACAGACGGTTTTGTTTACCATCCTGACCTGTGAGGCTTTCGCTGAGTACCTATGGCTGAGTCAGTCAGAGTCAGGGCTGCTCTGTGGGTAATGAGGGCAAGGTGGCACAAAGCTGAAGGTAGTTAAATACATCAGCGGAGGCCACTGGCGAGCTACTCTGAATGAGGAGTATTGAACAGATGGTGCTGTCAGAGAAGCCAGACAACAGAGAGTCATAGTAGCTTCAGTGGGAGTATTCAACAAAACAAAACAAGCGATTCTATGAATGGGTAGGCCTTAAGAAGAAGCCAAGAGACGCATGAAGAGGTTCAAGACAGGCACTGGACGGAAGTGTTGCGGGGGAAGGCTGCCTTGTGTAGCACCTGTGGATTATTTTGTGGAATGAGAAGAAAATGTCAGTCCAACACTCCGCCCTGCTGTAATGCAGCAGAAAGAATCGGGAGATTTATTACATTCATGTATCCTGCTCACATGGTACAGTTTGTATATAAGACACAGGGAATCCACCCTCTGCCAAATCCTCTGGGCTGTAGTCATTAGAACGTGTCCTGAATGTAGCTGACTCGGTTGTCGTCATCAGTTTGATGGAATTGTAGAGAAGAGCACCCCCTAGTGGTAGCTTGTTAACATTATCACTAGTTGAGTGATCTCAAAATTCATGCTCTGACTTCATGATTTGGGCCTGTTTATATGGTCATCTACATTATTCGAGGGCTCATTTTCCTACTCCTGCAAGAGGAGTTAGTTTTTTGGGGCAACAGCGCTGTGATAGAGGGAATGGACATCACAGATTGTTACCAAGGCAGTGAAATGTAGGTCCTGCTGTTGTTACATATACAGGAAGCGGAAAGAACACAGAAGTAGAAATTATGTAGTGGTGAAGACATTGTATATTACTGAGGCCATGGGGGATGTAGGGGGAGGTTATTGTGTACTACTGACAAGGAGCCACCGTTCAAGCACTTTCCTTCAGGAAATGGCAGCAGACAGCAGTATTGAGCAGAGTGGTTTATATGTACAAAGCTGGTGTCGTGTACGGAGTGTCTGCAGGAAACCACACTGCGGTAGGCGAGTCTCACCAGCCTCGCCCTTAGCTTCACCCTGAAACTCGAGCCGCCGGCCATGGCAGTACACACGCGTACCTCTGTCATCTCACACACCTCTGTTTTCCCTCATCTTCTTAAGTCGTTTCCTTCTGTGGAGTTGTGGTTTCGCGCGAAAGATCTCACAAATGTGAATGTTGTAAGGTAACATTAAGGACTCGCTGCGGAAAGGGAAGCTGAAGATCTCTTCGAGCCTTTTTCCGTTATCCATGTGCTATTATTAAGCATTAGAGCCTGGAGAGATTCTAATTATGGAACTATTGGTAGTGAAATTCAGGCCTTGAAGCCAAAGTCAGCTAATTGCAGTACCCGACTCGTTCTGAAGGTGGCATTTTTGGGCTGGCATTGAAGCCATTGCCTTGTTGTTGTTCATCTTCGTAGAGGTCAGAAAGAACTGTCAGAGGGTGCATCTTCTATCCTGGATAGAAAAAAAAATCTTTATCCACTCATTTTTTTTTTTCCCTACCAGCTCATTTGATTACACCACCATCTGGTGGGTTCAAGAAGCTAATTTCACAATACATAAATTATTTACACACATCAGATAGGAGGTACACGGGTAGTAGAGAACCTTTTGATCTGACCGGAGAGAGATCGTTTTGAGGCTGTGTAGCAGCTGCCTCGGTTTGTGCACCCTGTTGCGGAAGTGTGACACGAGGACTGGGATTTCGTGTGCCCTGCCAAAGTGAGGACCTGGCTGTTGACATGTAGTGTCGAAGGTTCGGCACGCTGACCCTTATGACTGAGCATGGGGGCCCCGTGTGTTGGGTCGCGACATGTTGTGGGAAGCTCCTGAAGCCGAGTGAGGGAGGAGGAGTCCTACAGGATGAAGACACTCCCATTCTATTTTACTTATTATTTACTGGCATCCTATCGAGGATGTACCCATGTTTTGTGCCCTATGCTGCCCTGGGATAGGCTCCAGACTCCCCCTCGACCAGGATAAGCAGTTAGACGGATGGATGGATTGATTTTTTTTTTTTTATTTTTGGAAAAACAACTTGCCATGGCAAAGCTGTCCAGGTGCAGTAATGGGAATGGTCACGCCCAAGGATGTCTTGGCGACGAGCCATCCCATAGCTTCAGCGTCACCTCCTCCTTGTCCTCCCCTGTATTTGGTTGTAACTGCCCCCCTCCTTTCTCCCACAGGTACATCCGCACCATGTACCTGGGCATCCAGAGCCGACGACAGAAGGAGCACCAGCGCCGTTTCTACTGGGCGATGATGTACGAGTATGCGGACGTGAGCATGCTGCGTCTCCTGGAGACCTTCCTGGAGAGTGCCCCCCAACTGGTGCTACAGCTCTGCATCATGATCCAGAAGAACCGTGCAGAGACTCTGCAATGTAAGGCCCTCTGCGAGAGGACATCTCGCATTGCCTTGAAAAATAGTGTGTTAACCCCATGGTAAATACTTACCGATATTTCTTTCTATATTTAGCAAATTGGTTTATACTCAAGAATGAATATTAAAAAAAGAAATGCAAGGGAAATTTTGAGTTACTGGTGCTCCTGCATGGCAAGACTGGGTTTAACAAAATCTAAAAAATGCTCTATTTTGAATTCATCTCCTCTGAATGTTTTGCTCTTTTGTGCAGAAGTTAGCTGGTAATACAGGAAAACTGCTATTGAATGAGTACAAACTTTATTATTTTTCTTTTCTTTTGTTTTTGTAAAATAATCGGATGAACCACCACTGTTGGCGCGGATGACGAGCAGAATCGTGTGGTTGGCCCGCATTAGCCACAGAGGCCTGGATGTCGCCACCTTTGCTAGTAGCTAAGAGTTTTTGACGACTCCACACTGCCAGCGTCCGATGATTTGGCCTCTCGCCCAACAGCCGGCTTGAGAAACGCTGTTTGGGTCTGGAGGCATAGGAGGTCCTTTTGGCCTCAAGGACCGAAATGTCAGAGCTGTGGCTAAGTATGACTCTGCTTTAGTTTACATTGTCACTTTACAAAACTTTACAAACTTCACTAGTATGTCATTCACTGCAGCTACCTAATTTATAGTAAAGCATACGTGTGTGTGTGTGTTAAAGGTTGCCGGAAAAATTTACATGATCGACAGTTTAATTACGAAGTATTTGATTTGTAAATAGTACTAGCATACGGATGCTTCAATGATAATTTTATCCAAAGTGTCTCACTAGTGCTGCTCATCAATGTAACTGCATATTGGTGTTAGCATTTCCCTCACATTTTTCAGATTTCAAAGTCAAGTCAGAGTACCGTTCATGAAATAATGTTAATCAGTTCCGACACCTGTGCTGTGTGATCGGGTGATGCTACGCAGTAGCGCTGCCATCCTGGGTATAGCCTGGTAGGATCAACTCCAAGTGAAGGGTCACAGAAACTTGCCTTCTGATCGTTAAATCTGAACATGAAATTCAACTGAGCCTCCTTCAATTAATTAAGTGAAGTTCATTGAGTTCTTCCATTCAGTCCGCCCTAAATTTTTCTATACTGCTCAAAAAAGATTAAAGGAACACTTTGAAAACACATCAGATCTCAATGGGAAGAAAAATCATGCTGGATGTCTATACTGATATGGAC
>JAACJT020022529.1:0-36741 GCA_009936485.2 Gymnarchus niloticus | reverse complement strand
ACTATATATGGCAGCATAACTATGAGGGAGAGACCAATGGGGACACAGGCATGAGGAATCCTTGAACGCCAGCACTCTAACAACACACAGAAAAAATTGTGATTTGTGTAACTTTGACTGGGGCATGGTTATTGGTGCCAGACGGGGTGGTTTGAGTATTTCAGACTTTCACACAATGGTGTGAGAAGCATAAAACATCTTCTAAGCAGCAGTTCTGTGGGCAGAAACACCTTGTTGATGAGAGAGATCAGTGGGGAATGGCCAAACCAGCGCAAGCTAACAGGAAGGCTACAGTAACTCAAATAACCACTCTTTACAACAGCAACGAGCAGAAAAACATCTCTGAATGCACATCACGTCGAACCTCGAGGTCTCTGGGCTACAACAGCAAAAGACCACGTCACCTGGGCTGATGATTCTTGATTTCCGCAAGAACATGCAGACCTTAGGGTCATAACTTGGCATGAAAATCATGAATCCTTGCATCCAACCTGTCTTGTGTCAATAGTACAGGCTGGTGGTGGTGGTGCAATGATGTGGGGAATGATTTGTCTGTATACTTTAGGACCCCAGCACCTTTTGAGCAGTTTTGTTGCTGATCATCTGCATCCCTGTATGGCCAAAATTTTTCAATCTTCTCTTATTTCCACCAGGATAACGCACCACATCACAAAGCACAAGTCAACTCAAACTGGTTCCATGAATCTGTCAATTAGTTCGGTGCACAATGACTTTCCCACTCAAGAGATTAGCATCCAATAGAGCACTGCCGGGATGTGGTGGAATGGACCATGAGTGTACATCTGACAACTCGGAAGCAATTACGTGATGATACAATTCCCAATCCCCTGAATAAATCTTGCCCCTTCAGGGGTATTATATCCAGGTCAGGAAACCAATTGGGGGTAATTTGGTAAACTTGTTTGTCGATGAAAACCAACTAAACCATCCTGTCAAAAGCAAAACAGTGCAATATTTATGGTTCTCTGAATTATTACCATACATTAAAAAACATAAGGCACCCATAAATATGAGTTTATCATCAATGGTAGGTGGTACAAACCACCCTGCATCCTGATCGTGAAAATACTGCACAACTTGAGGGACATAGACAAAAAAAGCATATTGCGACAGTTAAGAAATGTCAAGTGCCACATTCGTAGTCGAAATTCAGGAGACATCTCACAAAAGAAGACTCATTTGCCATACATATATTGTTCTTTATTCAAATAAGATTTTTACTGTATTCAGTACAAATTTCACCATTTTAGTAGTTCACAACAATATCATCCGCTGAGTCAAAAACTTAAATAGGTTGTCCTCCTAGGTTGTTCTAACACCCAAAATAAATTTAAATACATATAAAAATGCAGATCTTTGGTATTATGTTAATGGAACTAAATACTTCTTGGAATTTTTATAGAAAATATATTAGTCATTTCCATTGATAAAAACACACTTTCTATAGAGAAAGTCCAAATTATGAAACAGCGGGCAAAAAAAAACATCAAAATGCACTGACCAGCAAATGCATTGCACAAGAATATAAAAATAAAAGTAGCACTTGCGATAGAAATAAAAACTCAAGCCTGTGAAAACTCCAATTGACAGTGTGTTCAATTTCAAACTTAGAAATTATATTTGCTAAACTTTATAAGCAACTTCTGCAAATGAAAGCGTATTTGGGATAGATGTGTAAAAAAAAGTTTTTCTTTTTCGTAGCATGAAGATGAACCGGGTTGAAGCTGAGAAATACAAAGAAAAAGAATACATGTAGTGAGGATGGAAAACATACTCCATGTTCCTACAATTAACTGCCCGAAATGCTTTCCAGTTAGAACCAGTGGGGAAAATGAGATCATTCCGAATTCTGCTCATTTTAAAGGGGATACGGCTGTTTCTACTTCTCCCACGGGGAGGCATTCCCGAAGAATGGAATGTGGAAAGATTAACTGCAGCCTGCCAAGGGTAAGGAATTCTTGGAAAGAAAGTTCTGAAGCCCACAATGAAACCAGCCCCTGGAAAAAGTGGATCTCATAACAGAAAGGCACTAATCTGGTGTTTTGTTTTCATATGCTTCTGAAGACAAACGGTTTATCTTTCACAGAGACATCTTTGGTATAACTCCAGTATACACCAACAAAGAGATACTCTCCATAACAGGACTCTGTCTATGTTGTTCTTAGCTAATGCAATATAGAGTATGCTGTATACAGAACAAAAATGGTTAGTGTAGTTGAAATTTTTCTCACATTATAGACCACTGAAACAATGTTTTAGATAACTTCTGAGCAGAAGGCTACTGATTTTTTCAGATAATCCATAACATACATACATGGACAGAAAGGGTGTGGAAATTGTGGCGCAGTCTGCTACTTATACAACCACACTAAAACAGCAATTACAAATAAATATACACACTTAACGGGCTACGCAGAATATTTTGTCAGCTAGTCATTACAGATACTGCCCAGAGATCTACAGTCAATATTGCACCGGGCAGGTTTATATTCTTTTAATTTCCCGTGGAGTCAAGCTGCATCCTTCGCATTGAACAGGCGCATTTGCGTGAAACTGCCTTTTTGTCACTGAGAACAGACTCTCGCTATAAATATGCTGAAGTGTAGAATCCCGCTTTCTCCTCACAAAGAAGAGTGGAGGAATATTCCACAAAAATGATGTCCCAGATCCCTCTAGCCCAGAGATTTGTGTCAAATGAGAATTTCCACCACCTCAGGCTCCATTTTCTTGCAAGCATCTTTATCATCTTGCAGGTGCTCTTGAACATCTGAGAAAGAAAATCAACAGAATGTTGGAACAATGTTACTGCTTTGTTCCGTATGGTAAAACAATGTCACAGAATTAACAATAATGATTGTTAATACATTAGTAGTAAAGGACAATATAAAATACTAAAAGTCTGAGATGTTCAGCTGACTGGAGCTGAATTGCACGTGATTAACCAAGAACACATGCACAGCTAGGGTTGGGTAAGTTTTTAATATCGCCAGAAGTGAAGTGTAGGAGTGCATGATTATAAAAGCCACTCTTGTTAAGATAAACTTTCACTGGCTCTGAAAACAGCAGTACATGGCCTGTTTAAGGTCATGCGTTAATGGTTTTCTTTGTCAATCTCCACAACCTGATGTGCATAACTTTTTAACTAGCCAAGTTTGAAAATGGGCCTCACTTCTGCCATTTTATTGCTATATACCAACTTATGTTCTGTAGCAATAACAGGATCTTAGATATAAAGAATATTAAATAAGCTACTATACACAGGCACTTTGCACAACTTTTCAAAAACTGTACCTCACAAAGTTTAAGCCCAGATCCCAAAAATGTTGATAAAATTGACAATCACCCATCAAATCAAACAGAAATACCAGGAAAGGGTGCCTGTATCCCATTTGCAACAATTACATTTGGTAAAGCTTCATTAACAACTCAAAGTATTAGTTTGCAGTCCATGACTTAATGTCACTACAATGTAAAGAGAAACACCCACCAGAAGCAAGCGTTGTGACTGGCTCTGAGTTCATGCGAAGATCAGCTTCCTGAGGGAGTCTGTCTGATTGGTTGATGCAGTTACAGTCTGCAGACTCCAAGAGAGAGCAGGCAGATCCAACTGTTGCCTGCTCATCAGAGAAACTCTTCCCTATGACAAAATGGAAGCATGTGAATTGTCTGTCAGAGATGCCTAGTAATGAAAGCACAGGTTTCTGATTGTACTGAATTCAGTTCGAACACAGTAAACACTTTTCGTTAAACCAGTTTCACTGTCTTAGAACCAGTACATCAAAGCCTCTGCTCTTGGCACCACACACCTTTGCCCTGACTCGATTGATTAATCTGTAGGACAGACAAGTCCTGCCAGACAGCCAGGCCCAATGTGGCAGGATGTAGGCTTCGGCTCTCAGCCTTGCCCGGCTCTCGGCGCGAGCACTGCTGTAGGACTTTGATCACTGCATCCTTCTCCAGGAGTTCTGCACAGAGAACTCGTATTCTGCAAGTCACACATAAAACTTCAGGGTGCTAGTTTATATAAAGGTATCACTATACATAGTACATACACAGTGGATTTTCTGACTTAACTAGATAAAAATCAGGCTATTACACCTATTACCATTTAAGTTAAAAGGCACATTACACATTTAATTGGTAATTATGCTTAATCAACAGTAATGGCACTGATAGAGGGTGTGAGGCTATGAAAACTTTAGAAGAACATGGCTGTACCTTTTTTCCAAGTCTTCGCAATTGGGGTTCGTGGTTGGAAGTTTCTCATTGACGGTGCTGTTGGAAGACTGTTGTGGAGAGAGGTTGATGATGGCCGTGTCCCTGCAAGGTAAACAAGCCTTAAAAATGATCTAAAATAAGCTTTGATTTGTCATTGGCAGTGGGTGGCAAAATGGTTAGCACTGTTACCTCCCAGAACCAGGGCGTGGGGATCTGAATCCCAACTGTGCTGTGTGGTGCTTGCATGTTCTCCCATTATCACATGGGATAACTTCTACAGCACATACACATAATTAATGCTAATCAGTGCTTTTAGATAGCCTAAGGAGTATGTATGTGCTGCATAAACATAATTCACCTCCTTTTGTGTTCATATGAGTTTGAAACAGTGAACAAACAACTGTCTGCTAAGGAAGTGTGGGCTACAGACCCTGACCAGCATGTCGCTGACAATCTCTTCAAGCAAAGTGAGTGTTTTTTTCACAGCTGAAGTGGCATCATAAGAGGATTCTTCAGTAAGTAACATTACTTCATTGTTTTTTAATGTTTACGCGTTAGTTACACCTGTCATATTTTACATTACATCACCGTTGTATTTACGTGTTTGCCCTGTGAGTTTTCTCTGGGTATTCCAGTATCCTCCGACAGCACTAAGACATGCAGCTAAGCTAATTCGTGTCTCTAAATAGCCCACTGTGTATGGTGCACGTGTGTGTGCCCTGCAATGGCCTGGCATCCCAACCAGAGTGTACCTTAGCCTCATGCCCTCTGGTGCCTGGAATAGGCTCCAGGCAAGATTATAAAGCAGCACTGGTACGTCAGTGGACTGCAGGGTGCAGTTTTACAGTCATCATTCAATTCCTAATCTACAGGCTGATTCCAAACAAACGACATGTCTTCTCACCGCTGCGCTGCTGCTCTGGCTGCAGCATCCATGGCAAACTGGCGCATGGTGCTCTCCTCCAGGTACTTCTGTTCCCACCTGGTGATATCTGCCTCCAGGGCCAGGATGCGTTCCTCCCGCTCTCGGAGCTGCTGTAGCGGTGATGGGGCACCAAGCTCCCCGAAGGCACTGGAGCCCTGACCCTGACGCTGAAAGGGAAACCAGCAGACAAAAGGCCATCACTTCTCAAAATCTCCAGAATGCCACAGCCAGGAATTCCCTACTGTGTCGATGATAAAGTTGATGATTTATCTGTCGACTCAGCAAGTAGCATTGTAGCCTCACAACTCCAGGGGCTATAAAACCAGGTGTCGCTCAGTGAAGCTGACATGGATTAGATCTGCCGAAGCAAGCTTTTCCTCCAAAATCTTTAACGTTAAGTTATGTACGTGTAAATACTCTGACAACCCCAGGGAGAACCTCCAGGCCAGTGAGACCCAGAATAAGTAGGATGTTATTGATCTGGCGTGGGAGGACAGAGGTTGAAGCGAACAAGCCTCCGGTTCACCTGCTGCAGACGTAGGATCTTCAGCTCCTGCTCCAGTCTCGTGCGGAGCTGCTGCTCGAGTGTCTCTCGCTTCTCACATGCCACCTGCAGCTGAGCCAGGGCGCGCTGCAGGAAGTCCACCTTCTCCACGTAGACGTGCTTCTTGGACAGCTCCTCCTGCAGCTGGCCAGCGTGCATCTGTGTGGCCCGCAATGTCCTCTCCAGGGCCTCCAGCTGCCGGCGCTGCTCTTCTCCGGTGCTGCGTAGCTTCTGCACCTCCTGCTGCAGCTGCTCGCACTCCAGCTGCTGCTCCCGATCTGCGGGAGGGAAAGGAGGTGGGCTTGTTGGGGTGAGAGGTTCGGTGAACTATGAAATGAATGAAACAGCTTTTTTAAGCGTATTTTTTTTAAAAGAATCAACTACTGGACCCTGAGGACCCCCCCCACCCCCAGAAAAAAGTGCCTGATTATACAACTTGAATGTCTGCAGTTAGGAGAGAGTTCAAACTTACTTGTCCAAATAAACCCTGCTTTATGCTGACTGTATAGTATGATGGTAAGTGAATAAAAAAAAAAACCTTTCTTCACAGAAACAAATTCAAGTAGATTAACTAGCAGCTTAAATGGTTTAAGAAAATGGTTTCATTTTGTTCTTTATGTCAGTAACAGTATTAAAAGTTCTTGTCAGGCCATAAAATGTTTCCTATTGTCAAACATTAATGTGTAACCAAACTGTAGTATCCATCTAATAGACCTAAAGGCAACTTTTGCTCAACTGTAAGTTCTAACAATCGTTTCACAGTTAGACCGATTAACAAATTACAAAAGAACCTGCTGGTTCGTATCAGGTCAAGGCTAAAGGAAATGAGTGAAATGTGGTAATGCTAGTATCATGCAACCAGTACCCAGAAGACTGTCAAATGTATTATAAATGCAGCATCATAGCCACCATAAGAGCAAAATATGTTAAGGTAACAAAAAAGGACTTTTGGGCACACTAACATCTTTTTCTACAACCAGGCAACAGAACAGTCAGACTCAGACAATCAATGGGCTAAAAATCTGGTACAAACAGGGACCGTGCTATAGTTTCGTAGTGTCATTATGTGGCTTTAAAGATTGTAGAAGAGGACCAGAGGCCAGTGCAATTTAACCACTAGAGAACGGTATAATCCGAAAGCCACTTCCTCTGAAATACCAGACTCTAGCGATGCTGTTAGCAAGGCATAAATTAAAGATGTAAAAGGCTTTGTTTTAAACTAATTTAATCACAACTTAACTTAATACACTATGGGCAATTTAGAGATGCCAGTTAGACTAACTGCATGCCTTTGGACTCCAGAGGAATCGGAAGGAAAGCTCCACACTACAGGGAGAAAAACAGAGCTAGTTCACTTAACGTAAAATTTGAGAGGTATAAAAAGTGTTAACAAAAAAAAAATGTGAAGATCTCATGTTACTTACTAAAACAATCTTCCCTCCCATAAACAATTCCCTTTAACAACAATCGATGTATAACTTAGTTGTCTTAACAAGCTACTTCAGCTGTGAAAAACACCACTCACTTTGCTTGCGAAGTTCAGCAATGACGTGCTGGCTCTGGTCTGTTGTTTCGACTTCCTTAGCTGACAGTTGTTTTTTAGCTGTTTCCAGTCGGCCTGAAGCAAAGAAAGCAGGTGAACACTGAACTTTGGGTCTTTCCTTTACAAACCACCACATTATTAAGATTCTTCTTCTTTCCTTAATCATTTCATATACAAACTTGATTGCAGTTTATGAACTAGGGCTTGTAATTGAGGGCAGCTGGACACAACAACCTAACCTCTTAGTTCTCTGTTGAAGTCATGAAGTCTCTTAATCTCTCCCTCCAGCTTCTTCCTCATAGTCCTCTCCAGAAGCTCCCGCTTGGCAGAGCCCTTCATAAGCATCTTGTACACCTCTGAAATCCTCTCGATCTCCGTCTCCATCTGAAGTGCACACAGCGAGATCGTTGCATACAGTCTGCTCAGTCAGCCCCACACACTCTCACCGGACTACAGGTATGCTTATATTACACATTAATGAACGTAACCTTCACTATAAAACGTCTTGAGATGGTATCCTCCAAGAGAAGTACCTTGAGGTTCCAGAAAAAAAGAACTCATGAAGCTGAACGGCTAAAAATTGATGGAACCTGACAAAACCATGATTTAATTGCCAAGAATAACCACCAGGAACCACATGCTATGTCTGCGCACAGATGCGTGCACCATTTGCTGCAGTGATTACTCAGCTCCTTGCAGTGATGATAAGTGTTGACTGGACAGGCGGGTAGTGCTGGTGAAAGTGAAAGAGGCCTTTCAATCTGAAAAGGCAACTGCTGGAGTTGGCCTGGTGCCGAGTGGCCACCCTGTCCACCAGCTGTGATGAGGTCATGGCCTCTGACTGCTGCCTGATGTCTCCAGGATTGGGCCAGACATCTGCACCCATTCCTGGCGTGCTGACTAGACACGGTGACAGCGGGCTTTTATCTGGCCCAAAGTCTCAGGTGACAACTATCAACCATTATTCAAACACAGAAGGCTTTGTGCACAGAAGAGCTTCTTCCGAACAAGTTATAACTTCCATTTTCAATACTAGTTACAAATAATTCGATGATAATTCCTTGTTCAACTGTACCAAATTCTGTTGGGGGAGAAAAGCTGTGTTCAAATGGATGAAATCTGGTCAGGCAAGATTTTCTACCCAAGGTGCTTCACAACACAAGAGATAAACTCTTACATTTATTATTAAGTTTAAACAAATGCCTTCCAAACATAAAACAACATATTTACTACAAGTAAAGAATAACTTTGGTCTTCTGAGAATTCCAGCATGACCAATGAACTCAATGATGTGCTAATGAAGGTGACTACGCATCTGTAATTACTTGAATCTTCTCTGAACCTGCATTGTGAAGTCTTGAGTAAGTGACAATTACCTGATCACCTTTAGGTTGGAAGCTCAACTAGATCTATGGGGATACGAAACACTGGGTCTTTTCAAATAGTTTTTAATTTCACCTACACCATTCCTTAGCATATTCATGCAAAGTAAACTGAAAGAAAGAATTGACAGAGGCCACTACAGAACCACAAAAGAAAGACCATTCACCTTTGTGAGCCGTGCTGTTTTTTCACTGTGTCCCACCAATTCCCTTCTCAGCCTTTCATTCTCTGTTACCAGCACCTCTATCTGGTGACTGCTGGACATGGAAGTAGCCTCTGCAAAGACCTCCAGATGAGCAGCTGTCTGGTTAACCTGGGCAGAGTGGTCAGTCACCTGTGACTGTGCCAGCACATACCTAAATGAAATCACAAAGCGTTTGTTTCAATCCAACGGAATACACTTTAGGCACAATCGCCTTCCATTTGTGTTTTTTTAATTGTAGAAACATCAATACACCCTAATGAACACAAGGCAAGAGACTACATGAAATGGATCATGTTTTATTGTTCAATTATTCTGAATTTCAAAAAAAAAAAAAAAACAGAATGGAGAGAAGCCTTGATTCTTCTGAGTACCTTGCCAATAATGCATTCCGTCAAACTAGTTTCTAACTTGGGCTACAGAATTAACTCTGAGCATGAACGTGGCTTGCGGCTTTTCTTACCTGTGATGGTGAGAGTGGAAAAGAGGAGCTTCTTTGCAGTACTGTCCATGCTTCTGAGAGTGGCTGACCATATATCCGGGGGGTTTTAGGAGGAAAGGGTACTCTGGGGGTGGGCCCCGCTGCTCAGGCGCCGGGACCACATCCTGGCTATGCTGGGCAGCATTAGCGGGGTGCTGTTTGGACAGCTGGGGGTAGCTGTGCGATGGGCTCAGAACGCTGGTGCTCTTGGTGCCATTCCTCTCCAGGGAGAGCTGCAAGAGACGCTCGCTGAGGGAGCGCACATGTCCATGCTTCAGACCCCACAGACCTTCACTCCCAAGGACAGTGGTCTCAGCTACGGCCTTCAGCACGTCTACCTGGCCCTTCTGGGAGGCCAGGTACTGAGAGTGAGCCCTGGCCTCTTCGTACGTGGGCAGCTGTTCCCCATGGAGCTGGTAAAGGTACTCCATCGAGCTCTCGGAATGCAGGCAGTCGCCCTGGTGCTCCTGGCCCTGTGGCTCTTGACGCGCTGACATCTGAGGGAACTGAGACTCATCCTGGGTGAGGCTCTCCAAGGAGGAACGGGGGCTGCCTGTGCCTCCCCCACTGCTCCCACCCCGTAGGGCCTGCTGCTGAATAGCCAGGAGCGTTCGGGCATCCGTTGGATTCCCGTAACGTAGCTGCTCCTGGATCAGCCGGTGCAGGACTGTCCCAGACTCTTCAGCCATTCTCATTTCAGTTGTTTATATGCTGATGTTTATGTAGAAGGTACCACTGAAGATGAATACAAAAAAGTTGTTTTCTGTTCCAGAAATTACAAAAAAAAGATTCATAAATCAAAACATGTTACTTTCACCATGTAGACAAGTTTACTTAGCAAAGCAATTACAATTATTAAAACACACACACACACACACACACACACACACACACAAATATTTGTCCATGGTACATACTTCTTTCTCTCAAACTGAGTTAAAAAAATTGAGTCAAAGGAGCTGGAAGACCAGTACTGTACATAAAGTGGTACTTTCAAAAATGAAGTGAATGTCTGGAGCCTCTTTATGCACTCAACTTTACATAAAGACAACAAACGTGTCATGTCTATCTATGACAATTTGCAGCTAAGACATCGATTTGCTTCTGACACGTTTGTTCTTAGACGCACATAAGTATACAGAAGCGGAGTAACTTTGACACGGAATCCTCACCTACTCCTATTTCATACAATGAAACGTATTACATTTAACTACATTGGCATTCCATTATACATTATGTCCTGAATAGTTTAAGATGCATACCGAACATATTTTTACATAATAACTAATCCTCTTAAAAGCTCTTGCTGCTGTTTTCCGGAGCGAGGAAACAACAATTCGCAGGCAATCGGTAAGAGAGAAGTTGATTCTGAGCGTCTGTCATTTTACTGCGTAAAACCATCACTAGCTTTTCAAGAAATAGTCGGATCTTTAAATATGTGAAAGCAACTTGCTCTTTTATTAAAGAACATACAACTTTTACCTGATAGTTGCGTAAACAGACCAGTGCAGCACATCCATAGAGGAATTTAGCGCAATAATAACCGCGGCGTTCTTTGATTGCGGTCTTTTATTTGAAAACATCACTATCCTCCACATATTTCACTACACGAAAGGTCGCACATACATTTCTAGCAAACTGGAAAATGTGGTCCCAACCCCTTGGACCTCGGGAGAAGGACAAAATCATTTTTTAAAAAAAAGTGGCATGACACCGCGACGGCTACAGATAGGCAAACCAATTATGCAAAAAAAGAAAAAAAATTAAACTCACCAGTTCAGATGATCATTAAACTATGACGTCGAGTACAGCGCTTGCCGACTATTTCATTGGAAATAAATAAAATAAATAGAAACAATTCCCGTGCAGCCACGTTTACTGCTACTGTGAAAGTGTTCTTGCTGTAAACTGACCTGGCTGAAATGCGCTCGGCACTAATAAATAACTGAGCGCTGATTGTTCGCAGTGCATGGAATGTGTGGAATGCTAGAGCTCCGTGTTCCTCTGGGATCAAAAGCAGAACCGCAGAACCACAATAAAAGAGTGACGAGGATCCTCGGTGCAGAAACCAGCGAAACTGGCCTGCATGTGCGCGGTTTGTCAAACGAGCTTTAAAATAAAATGTCATTACATATTAAATATAACGTAATATCAATTTTTTAAAACTCTGCAATTAGTCACACACGGGCTCTATTGTTATATTCACTAAAACCAGCTGTGGATATAGTTTGCTAAAATTATATTGTATATTCCTTAGTCTTATTCTAGTCTTTCCTAAGAAATATAGTAGTTTTTGGAGAACGTGGAACATGAGCTGTAACGTTTGTTTGTGTAATTGTGCTATCAAGCAATTCTTTCTGAGCTACTTCCGTTATAGGAGAGCATATCTTGCGTTTTGTTTGTTTATTGGTTGCTTGCAATAATAATGAGTAAGAAACAGTAAACAGGGACCATGAAACAAAACAGTAAGAATCATCTTCTGATGTCAAAAGTGTCATATTCAGCTGTAATAACAGAGCCTCACGGTAAAATAGTAAAATAATGAGACATTTAAAAACACTGACAAAACTGAAATAAGTCAAGAAAAGCATGACATCTAAGGATATTCTCTGCATGGTTTTCACCTAATGCCAAAAAGATTTCATATTTAATTTTGCTACCAATATGCTAGATATATGCTTGAAATAAACACAACACTTAAGTTTTGGCAGTTATCACAATAAGAAATGCGAAACATTGAACAGATGTTAGTGTGAATTGAAAGAATATGTTGAGTGGGTGTCCTTGGGTTGTGTCTTCACATGTGTCTGGTAAATATTTAAGCTGTGCCCTGTCAGTAGCTGTGGAGTGTGTTTGCATGCACACGGCTGCGTCAAGCGACTGCACGGCATGCTGCCTGCCAGCTGTCCCTGGAGAACCCCCCCCCCCCCCCCTTTAATCATTGCTCTGAGAGATGCATTGTTCTCACAAGGCCAGACATTATATGGCGAGCCAGCCATCTGCTGCACCCTCCCAAAGTCTGCAGGGTACACTGAGGTGTACATAAAGGGGCTGCTATCAGCTGGCACATGAGCACAGTGAGATACGTCTCCATGACGAAGGTAATGCTATGCCAGATTTGGATTTGCACATTCGAGAAGACAATCCGCTAAAATCAAAGCAGATCAATAAATTACTGGCAAGTGCCACTTAGTCGTGGCCTTCCATCAGGTCCACTGTATGATAAGCCTCTTTTAAGCCTGCTTTTCACAACATATTCTAAAATGCTTAGTGTATTCTTATTTGAAGCATAATGTTAGGTATATGCAGTACCGCTGATACTGTAGACATATAATCCATTGTTAGCCAGCAACTGAATATTTTTTTTTTTTGCCAGTCGATTTGTATAACTTTAAGATTTGGAACACACTACGCACTTCAACGTAAATACAGACCAATTGTAGTCAATATTGTCTGAAGCATCACATCTGCAAACTCGGAGGGTGAGAAATGATTCAGATTGCATTGTTCTGACCCATTGAGACCTTCGAGTGAGCCTGGCCTAACAAAGGTGTCACAATGTGTGTGTGCATGTAGCGGGGAGCATGGGTGTGGCAGGTGCTCTGATGTGTGGCGAAAAGCACAGTGTGTCGGCCAGGATCCTTTTGTTTCTCACCGAAAGAGGAAATTGCTGCATTCTTCACATTACCATGTCAATGGGGGCTGACTGGATCTCTGTGTCTGCCATAATTAGGACACGACTGTCATCCCCTCACGTTTTCCCCACGATTGTAGTTTTCTCCAGGAACAAAGGGATGGAGCGGCAGAGACAAACACGACTGTGCCAGCCATAGTGGACACTCTTGACAATGTGTGAGGCAGTCAAGCAGTTTTATGCTTAGATACGCACTGAATTTATATTTACAGTAGCTGCTGAAGTGTATTGTACAGCGGAGATGATGCATGTCAGAAACACACCAGCTTAAATGGTTCCAATAGGTATTTGTTGTGCAAAAGGTTCACACTTGTAAATGGCCATAGTCTTGCTCATATGCAGAAAATGCTATTTTCACATTGACTTTGCCTTGTGTTACACTACACAAAGACGCTGCAGTTGGACATTTTACCTTAAATTAACTGTGTGTATTTTTCAGCCTGTTTATAGCGACTTGCTCATTTTTTTTTTTATTACACAAGATTGACGTGTATTAGAAAACTGTTCAGCGGCAGTAAAAATGTTTGAGTTGAATGTGGAACGTTTTACAAACTTGCCCAGCTAACGTCCACTTTGCACTGACAGGAATCTCTGTCATCACGTTGCATTCAGCTCTCCAGCTACTACTGGCAGACAAAAATCCACAACAAAAAACACTAAGGAGGCAAGCCACAGAAAATACAGAAAAGTCACAATGTTCAAGTGCAAACAAAAAGCCACTGATAACATTTACCTATCATGAATCTATACTCTGCCTTTCAAAAGTATCCTGTTGTTAATTTTGAGAAACAGTGTAAATTAAAACAACTCAGTTTATTCTTTTAAAAAGCACAGTGTGCTAAGTAAAAACATTTCAATAGGATAAGTATTTATGGCCTTTTCAGCAGGAGTCAGTTGCTAATGAATGTATACAGCTGTACATCACAGAAAGAAAGCAGACTTGAGGTGCTGGACGCAGGAATAAAGTGAGAGACATGACTGCCCTCATTGTATGCTTTCAAAACCAGTCTGCTCCATTTGTTATACGAGTAGCCTATGGGAGGGTAAAGATTGAATTTGCATGCAGCTAGTGTTCTCAGTATTTTCCATAATGGTATAGCCCCAGGCACCCCGTGGGCGGGGCTAACTGAAGGTCAGAATGCAGCTGTTGCATGATTGCCATCTCAACAGCCATTTATTGCAGGCCTCTTAGCCTTTGCCACTGATTAGTCTGACCAGGGGCCACTCTAGCTAGAAGGACCTGGCTAATTGGAAGAAATCATCCAGCACTAACAGCTGCTAGTCCATAGGTTGTGTTTTAGTATTCATGACTATAACATCCTGTATCACAAACATTTTGTTAATCACTGTTTTCTTTTGTGTATGTCTTTGTTTTTTTGTTTCTTTTATATAAACAAACACTTAATGCCAAGTTCTTCAATGCATAAGTTCCAAACAACTAATAAATTGTCTAAAAAAATTTAAATTATATTTCGGCTGTCTTTGGTTTATTTCACAAACCTCTACTGAAAGATGCAGTTAACCAGATGAACATTAGACGTCTTGTCCTTTATGAAAAACTGCTGACATCTGCTCTTAAAATTTATGGTTTGATTGAAAAGATGTCATTCAGAAGAGCTAATAAGAGATTAACACCGAAAGGTGTTCAGGAGACAGTCTGAGCTAAATACACAAAGCATAATACCTTGCTCTGTGTTGGAGAGGAGAAGATAATACCCTTGGTTAATGATGCAACCCCTTGACATTTACATCACAGAGAACACGATGGCACTGTAATTACAATCATAAAGAAATGCTTTATTTAAACAAAAAAAAAAGCAGAAAGTGCTTTACAATAGAAATTCTGATGTAATCTTTAAACATAAGACTGAAGTGACATCACACTCCTTAAATATATGAACTAAAGTCCTTTTCATTACGAATAAAATGTTCCAGTTTTAAGATATTGGTCCTGTTCATACATCTATCGAAGCTAAATTATAGATTTAATACTGTATTCCTTAGAAAATACTTTAAAGTTCACACATAGTAACCTTATTCTTGTGATGATTTTGATAAAAGCACAGCAAATTGAAGTGTAATTTATCAGCGCTTAATTCAGACTTGATTCAGTCTAATATTATTGCATTATGGCCTTTACCTGTACTCCCTGACTTCTAGGTACATGTTTACCAGCAACACGTTATGTTTGCCTGCAGAGGAGATTTACATGCTTCTTGTATATTATAAACATCTTTTGGGATTAATAATTAAAGCGAAGCACTCTTTTCACTCAGCATAGGTTATTGCTGGTCACTGCTGTTTAATGTAAACAGAGGCATCTGTATAGCCTCTGGTCTGAGTGACAGATGCACCTGTCAGACACTCACCATCTGGCAGATTGGCCAGGGGCACCTCCCCCTCTACCAAACACCAAGCCAGGGATGCTGAGAGTCCAGCCGGCCAGATTGAACCACCCCCACACCGTCTCTTTCCTGTGCAAATATGAATCCAGCTGCTACCCTGTTTCCAAATGGATCAAGTACATTCCTACTTCAGAGAACAAGTATCCAAATTATTGTGTGGCTGATTCAGTATGTTACTGGCAACTCCCTAGTTCCCGCCAACTCTGATTTACATGCTCTTCTCACTAACTCTTGCTCTGCTATTAAAATGTGTTTTCACCTCTGGGTTGTTTCCTTTGGTGGTATTCTGTTTGTGAAGATGTCTAAAGCACTGATAAAGTTTAGCGCAGTATTTTCTGTGGTCTGTGCAATTTGCAGTTAGGCAACCTAACAAAAGATGGCAACTACTCCGCAATAAAATAAGTACACACATTTAATAATGAGGTGTTTAACATATTAAAAGTGTTTAAGTGTTCATGCTCGCGAATAACTGCCAGCACATATTGAAAATGTACAAAATCAACATTCACTTAAAAGAGAATGTTCCTTTGTCAGTGGTATAGTGTACATGCTAGTATTTGCGTCTGGAAATATTTTTTCTATTGTGTCGTGTCTTTGAAATGCTGACAAGAGATGAATCTTCTGTTTAAAGTTGAAGGTGTATGAAAGCAATCTTTCAGAGAAGTGAGCCAGCTGAACTGTCTTGTGGCGTAATGGGACTGCCGTGAACGGCTGCGGCTGCCATGAACACGCCCCCACTAACAGACACTGGCATACGTCTTGCTGAACAATGTAGCTCTGGTTATGTGTTCCTCTCTGCCCAGCCAAGGCCAAATCGAGGCAGATGGTTTGCTAACCAAGACTGCCCCAGTTGATAAAGACATCTCTCTGGGCCCGCTAGTGAAGGGGCCTGTCTGGTCATCTGCCATTTAAATTAGATGGATGCCATTGCTCATGTAGCTTAGCAACAAGCCACTCTTAAAATGTGCAGGTGGTGAAACTGAGACAAGCAAAGAAGATGTACAATTTTTCATTGTTCCCGGGTGTGGAATTGACATACTGTGTTCTAATATTGTTATTATCCCGACAAGGGCCACTGTGTTTGACTTTATTTAAACGTGAATTAAGGTATAAGTTACACAGCCACTCGATTCCCTAGGACTTGTCAGCTGGATTTGATTTTGATGTGAGTGCAGCTTTTTAAAGATAGTATTAATAAGAATAATTCATTCCAGTACTAATGTTTCTTCAATGATTTATAGTTTTTCTATAGCAACAGGTTTAATGGGTAGTACACCTAATAATGTTTGAGTGGATATTATTATAACCCTGATAGTATAATAATCAAAAATTTGCAGTTATCATCATTACAGATCTTCAGGACCAACAGAACTTCTGCAATCTAGTAGACAATCAAGTTTAATTACTTCTAATTTTCTGTGCTAATATATTTTAATATTTCTCTGAAGTGTGGGAGGTCCTATATTCTGCAGTTATTTCACATGCTGCACTGTAAATTGAAATGAAATCTAATTTATCGCTTTGGTTTTAGCAACAATTTTCCTTCTACAGTTCAAAGACTCTGCAAAAGAATGTAATACATGCAAAAAACTGGAAATCTGCATTGAAAAATTAACTGCATACATGATAAAAGTACACTCAATGAGCCTCATTTGCAAGAAACAGGAAAATAAAGATCTGTTTTGATCTTGCATATTTGTTGTTCGCCAAGAGCAAATTCCTGAAAAAGTATTTGGTGCTTAATAATCACTTATTCAAAAAGTAAATGTTGATGTGATTCTAAATGCCGGTATTTAACTTGGTGCAGAGAAATAATTTGATCTTGTCTACCAGTGGCGGCTGGTGGTTTTTGAAACAGGGGAAGCTCATTTTAGACCTATATCATAAAATGAGTCAATTATTGCACCCGCGACCCAGTTTGAAATAAACGAACAAACTTTACTAAACTGAAACAAGAAGTAAACTCAATAACGCTATATTTATGCTCATATTTACAGTAGGATATGTACAAATGACAACAGTGGGCTATATCGCTAGCAAATAAGACTCCAAGCAGCAGCTTGTCTCACGAAATCACTCACCAAAAGTCCGCATGGGACCGCTGTCAATCAAAAAGAGGTCCCGCCCCCTTGACAATTCCTCCAATCATCATGCAGCAGCCCAGCGTCCTGGCCAGCCCACTGCCCCATTTACTCCCAGAGAAGCTGAGCTTTCCTGGAAATGACTTTTTGAAGCACTTGTCCAATAAACATCTAGTTTTGCTGTGCTGAAAACAAAGTATATTCTGAAGTGCCGTTGAAGTCCAGGAAAGCTGAGCTCCAATGAGGTTTTATGCATCGTGCTGCCACAGAAATGTATGGGGAAAAAATCACATTAGATGACCTGCAATAAATTATTGTTGATTCTGAATGAACTAGTCATGATGTTGAACACGTTTTAGTATGCTCTTTGTAATAGCAATGTAAATACAACAGTACATTTTTGGCAAATTTTTTCGTGACATTTTAGAGGAGGCGGAGCTTCCCTTGTAGTCTTAGAGCAGTCGCCTCTGTTGTCTACATACTTGGAAAATGGTGAGCTTGTGAGTACTTCACTGGCCATAAAGAAAAATCATGATGTAATCCAGACAAAGATTGTTGCTCTCCTGGAGTTTGTATGTTAAATTATCTCAGTAAATGCACAATTGAAGCAATATACAGTATACTGCAAATTGTAAAGCGTGCTCATCATAAAACAATAAATTAATCTTAAAACTAACATAAAAACAACAAATCTCATAACTACAGTGGTAGAGCTAAACACTTGATCAGCCACTTGACCTTGGTCATGATTATTATTACTAACTCTTGGCTTCATATGCTCCCTTTCCTACCATACCCCACCTAACAGTATTAATCACTCATTAAGCACATATATTCATAAAACACAGATGGATGTAATGACTCCCAAGTCCTTCTACCCCACTCTGTCTGACTACTTGCTCCTGGCAGTTTGCTGCTATTGTGCTTTACTTCCTGGTAGGAGGTGCTTTCGAAAGCTGGGGTCAGTGAACTGTAAAGGAATGCAGTGGACCATTCTAGAATTACGGATGCTCTCTATTTCTGAATGTAATTTCTCTCATTTCCATGCCATGTGGCCAAGGCAAGTCCTATAACCATGACAGCCAGCAATTTAAGCCACAGCAAAGCATATATTTTTTAAAAAAACCATTCACATTTGTGTTTTGTTGACAGAAATTCACACTGTGACTGAAAATATTTGAAGAGTCACAGTTATTAAACACTGCTGTTTTGCAACAGGGAGTAGCAGTTTGAATGATGAAAGCAGGGTTTTATAATAATCCAAGATGACCTGTGTTTCCTGATGCAAAGAATTATCGCTTTATTACCCTACATAATGATCTCGCAACCGGGGCAGCACAGTGGCTCAACAGTCAGCAACGTAGCCTCACACCTCCAAGGCTGTGGGCTTTTCTTCTCACCCCCCCTTCTGCTTGTTGAGTTTGCATACGTGACCGTATACATGGTCTGCCATGGACTGACCTTCCATCCTGGATGTCCCCTGCCCGGTGAAGTTTTCTGGAACAGGGTCCAGCTCAAGACTCTTCCCTCAAACTGCATATATAAAACTCTTCTTCAAATGAATTAAATCAGTTATTCAGCTCAGGTGTAATCCAGTCAGGTTCTTGGACACAGTGGTGTATATATAGCCTGTATTAGTTACCTGTTTTAAAATTATTCCAGAAAGCAATCGTTGCCACATTCACAACCAGACTTGAGAAAGATGGTGAACAAACAATCTTCCTGGTTGTTAACAGTATGGACTGGTATATGTGTAGATTTACATACTTTTATGACTGCAAAGTACTGTATTGTATTGGGTCTATGTTTTGAGCTCGCACTGTGACATAACACCAATAAAAAGTAGCCCTAGGTGATGATGGCTTAGAGACGTCCAGGTTCCACTGGAAGATTTAACTGCACATTCCTGGAAAAATAGCACGATTGCACAATCTTTCTCAAACTACAATTCACTTTCTCAAATATTCCAAAATTTCATTTATTGGCAGTGCCTAAAACCTGAAAATGACACAGTGTTAGTGTATACCTTAGCCACATCACATATTCTCAAAATATTACTGCCTAACCACTATTGGAATTGGGCAATACTTTTCAAAAATAATTTAGGCAATATTTTATGTGCAAATGGGTAGTACCCTTCATGGCACGAGTCTGTGCCTCACAGTTCTGAGAATCTACCCGGAATTCACATTCAGAACATAACATGGGAAATCAGAAGACCAGAAATCCCACACATATTTCAGTTAAAACTCTCAAACATGCATGGCAACATGAATTACTTACAAAAAATAAGGCAAGTTTTGGTAAAATATATATGAAGAAAAGCATGAGTCAATACAGATGCCATACATGCCAGGGTTTCTGAAAATGCTTATGTTCGACACTGTTCTTTTATCTTTCAGGAATGAGTTTCTCATACTCGGTCAATCTTAGGGTTTTCCTTCCGTAGGTGTAATGGCTCAGCGCTACTAGGGCCTGACCAAACACTGGATGATTGAACAAACACCTTACAACAGGCTCCAGAACCTGACACACACACACACACACAATTTGTTTGATGCAGACTGACAGATGTATGGGAATGAGGAAATCCCACCCTGGGCCAAAGAGACAGGGGCAGGAAAGACAAGTATTTTGGTAGAAAACCAGCTATTCCCTGGGAAATTCTGGCAGGTCATATCCTGTGCAGAACATGATGGAGGCAGGCAAGAACTGCTACTGCATTGATGGCCATTCACTCAAAGTCGAGCAGGCAGCTGGTAGCATTGAGAGACTGAGGTGGTTCATCCCAGTTTGTTCTTCTTAGACTAACCTGTTAGTTTAACTATTTTTCCACTTGTGAAGTACACATTTTACTGTAACTGTGTCAGTATTTTTTCCAACACACAGACGTAAGCAGCATTTTTTCATACCACCTAGGGTTATAAGCTGAATATATCATTAAGATGGTTGAAAAGTCTTTGCTGAATGTCCATACTGATTTTCCTTACCAAGGTCATAAATGATTGTCCACCCATTCATTCACAGTAGGGACTGTGCTTTTTTCTTTGAAGGCCTCATTTTGTCTTCTGTAAACAGTATAATAATGTGCTATATCAGAAAGCTCAATTTTAGTCTTATCTGCCTACAGGAAGTTCTCCCAGAATGATTTTGTCTTCCTCAGGTAAATTGTGGCAAACTCCAGTTTGGCTTTTTTATGTCTCTGTGTCAACAATGGGGTCCTCCCACAAAATGAAGCTTTTAAAGAAAAGAAAATGGTCCCTAAGGACAAACATGGTGGAGATTCACAGATATTTTGGGGTTGCTTTGCTGCTTCTGGCATTGGATGCCTTGACTGTGTGCATGGCTTCATAAAATCTGAAGACTACCACAGAATTTTGGAGCACAATATAGGGCCCATTGTCAGAAAGCTGGGTCTCTGTTAGAGGACAATGACCTAAAACATACTTCACAATGGTTGAAGACAAAGTGCTGGAGAGTTCTGAAGTGGCCAGCAATGAGTCCAGATCTAAATCCCATAGAACACCTGTGGAAAGATCTCAAAACAGCAGTTGTGAGAAGGCACCCTTCAAATTGGAGAGACCTGGAGCAGTTGGAAAAGAAGAGTGGTCCAAAATTCCAGTAGAGAGCTGCAAGAAACTCATTCGTGGTTACAGGAAGCAACTGATTTTATGTTATTTTACCAAATATTACCAAATATTAAGTTGAGGGTGGCAGTAATTTTGTCCAGTCTATTTTCTGTGTGGAATGAGATCAGATTTCACTTTTTTTCTCTGCTTTTTGTGTTGTTCCAATGCAAACAAAAGAAATAAAATGAATACCATTTGTAATTGCAACGTTTTCTAAAAGAAGTGCAGGGGTGCCAATATTTTTGCCCATGACTATATAACAGAAGTTCTTACAGCTGTGCATGACACCGTCACAACAAAGATAAGCACACGTAGCTGCTCATTTCACCAGAGATAATTAGGTATCTGCTGCCTTTCCAGACAGCTGAGATGTTGCTTTGTAGAGTGGTCAAACGACTTTATTGCACTGTCCACTGATAATGGTGAATAAGGTAGGTAATCAGTTATCTGCTACACAATGAACACATTCCTTATATTATCTGTGCATTTCAAGCTTTAACAGCTTGAAAGTAACTAAATAGGTGGATGCATGTAAGCCACAGATAATGGTTTTATCGAGAACCTTCAAAATGTTACATAAATACGCTAAATACACTGTACAATAACCAGCGTAATTCTATAAATGTATTGATTATGTCAAATGAGCGAAAAACTACTTTCACAAACATGGTAGCAAAGGGTTACTAGTTGGGTACTAGTTGATGTTTTTTTTTTTTTTAGTATACTCAGAACAGCTTGGAATAAACTTCAGGCCACAGTAAAGGTTTTTCTAAATATTTTATTCAGCATTAGATAAAAATATATACCAAAACGTTACTTATGCTCTTATCTAGTACTTTATCACCATGACAACGTTGTAGGATAAAGAGTAAAATAGCAATATAAACATAATTGAGATATATTTATTATCCTGAGTGATCTGAATAAGGACACTGACTTCAAACATCTTTATCAAACTGCACCTCTGAGTGACTGCATTACTAGCTTCCTTTGCACTTACACCTTAAAGAAGAGCATTGACTGCACAGCTTCTGGCCACGTCAAGTGAAGGATGGAGGAGTCTTCGTACTGCCTGATTGAAATGGCTTACCAAGCGGGCACGTCTGCCAAACCTCGGAAGCTGATAAGCAGCCAGGTAGTCAATCAATGAACTGTTGAAACTGCCTTCCCTTTCTAGATTACTGGCAAAGTTGTGCCTCAAGGTGATGCCTTTGCCATGGTGTCCACATAGTAGGGTTGCTGTCTTGTTAATATGTTGGATTTAAATGTCTTTTTTTTTTTTTGCTATACAACTATTCACTTCACAAATATTGACTTTGTTGAGAATTATCATCCAGTCATCTTTACAATCCATCACAGGGCACATGTACACACACTATGTGAAGTTCATATTAAACAAGGGGAAAACACAAATTAAAATAAATCTGAGAACAATTTGGCCTGAATTAAAATGCTCCTAACTCAGTTTAACAAGCTATGACATTGTTGAAAAGATAATGACATCACCAAGTCACTTAAATTACTTTCAGTAACAGAATTCAGTTTGAGGAGGTTCCCTGTTGCATGCAGTTTCTGCCATATGCTGAAACAATCTTCAGAGTTTACATCAAACCCCCAAAAGAATGCAAACAAGCAATCTCTCCAAGAATTGGAGGAAGAGACTCAAAAAAATAAAAATAAACTTAGTTTGCTCTTGAACTCAACAGACAACATATGGTTGTAAGATTACAGTACAGAATGTAGAAAAAATGGCAGTGAGAGTGAATTAAATTGGGGGTGTTGAAGCTACATTCAGGTTATTTCCCAGGAGAGAAGACAGGATCGATGGATTGATGGACGGGGATTACTTCACAATCCCATTCACTTATCAACACATAAACAGGACAAGATCATACTTTGGCTTTCAGGCAAAAAAAGAAAAAAAAAAAAAACACCATTAACTTACACATTTGGTTGAATTTTGCTAGTTCACAAACATTATATCATTTGAATATTGTATGCTTCTGGAGGAAGTATTAATCACTCTATTATCTGCCTAATACAATAAGCAGAAAGGCTCTCCAGATTTGTGAATGTTGAGCTCTAGGTTGCCCTGTTTTAAACAGAACTCAGCCTGCTGTCTGTATGCAGATTCATTGCTCTTTTTAATGGGCTTGACTGATGCAGTGTGTGTAAATGGAGGTCTCTTGAGATACAGTTGTATAAGTGCTCCTGTGCTGAGGGTGAGCTCAGTGGAGAGGAGCTTTACTAGTCTCACACATGGGAAACTAGTTATCCAGTGCCATAGAGATGTAAGCACATTAGTCTTGGTCAGCTTTGAGCATATGAGCCCAGTCATTACTGAATCAAATGCTGCAATATCCTCACATATGTCCCTGGGTGATCCAGATGTTGTAGTATGAACTGTGCAAGGTTTATTGCATTGTCCACTGACTATCGACTCTGTAGAGAATCGGTGGGGGTGTAGCCATAGAGGTCAGTGAAAGAGGCCTGTCATTTTTTGTCTTCTTTGGCTCCACTATAATTGTTGCGCTTTGAAAGCAGGCAGGAAGCTTACAGCTGTGAAGTAACGGGTTGTAGATGTTGGTGGAAACTGTTGTTAGTTGGTCGTCAACAGTGGGTAGTACAAGTGACCATGACTCGTCCAGGGGCTTTTCTGAGGTCAAGTTTCCTGAACAAGCTGCATTCCTCTAATTCACAGATTGTTGGGATGGGCATGCTCCTCTGGCTGGGGGAGAGGTGTAAAGTAGTTGTGTTGCAAATCATTGAATTTGGGATGGGCCTTTAACTTGACAAAAGATATGAAGTGGTGGCGGGATTCCATCTTATTGTATTCTGCAGCAGAACTTGTTCAGCTGATTGATTAATGGTTATCCTTTGAGTAAGGGCTCCTCCTCTTATAGTTTTGTGATGTCCTGCAGGCCTTTCCAGATTGAGGAAGGATCTTTGGTTGTGAAATTGTCTTTAAGTCTCTCAGAGTATCTCCTCTTTTGCACCTCCAGCATATACTTGGCCTGCCTGTAGAGGTCTCTCCCACGTTCTGATCCTCTGGTCTGTGGGACTGGAGCAGTCCTGTGACTTTGCTATGGCCTCAGTGTTCCAGTTTCTTGTGGATATTGTCACACACTTTTAGGTTTTCAACTTCTGTTTATAGCTTGGTATCAAGTGAATCATAATGCCATCAAAGTGTCCTAAAGGCACATGGAGGGTGGAGTAACGGTTGTTTCTGATAGTCGTAGCAGTGATATATCTTCCCATTGCTGGTAGCACACATAATTCGTTGTTGGTTTTTGGGTAGCTCCTGGCTAAGACAGACTCGGTCAAAATCCTGAAAAATGAATAGGGAGGAACTCAGGCACTCCCGTTCAAATATCGTGATCTGTTCAGCTAATGCTTGCAATGCCTTCCTCCCACAAATTTGCAGTGATATGAAGATGCCAGGTAATATAAATAAGAATTCAAGCAGAGAACAGGTCTGTCGGAGAAACTTAAGAATACCAGAGGGACACGTATTGCGTAAGGTTGTACAGCACCCTCCAGAGGCTACTGCATCCTGTCACGCTGCAGTGAAATGTGAAAAGCGAGCAATATACTTAAAATGACAAATTATGCAAAAATAAATAGTATTGCTGCTATTTATGAAGAATCATCATTTAGAAAACATATTTCTGATGAGTCACCAAATGTAAATTGCAGTATGGTGTACCTAAACATTGGACCACATTGAAAGCGCAACATGGCTAAGCCACGCACGATAATGTAACTAAGATAGTGTCCACAGAATATATCTCAATTAAATGTACCATTCACAATACTTTGTCAAAACAATCACCTTCTCAGTTCTCGTTTCGTATCCACTTTCTTGACTCCAATAGATTTCTCTGCCTGTTACCAGGGAGAGCATTAGGTCTTTCGATAAAATGCAAAGCTGCTAAAATAAAAACGAAAAACTCCCTCAAACCGAAGAACGATCCCTTTCATTTCAGCTTGGCAATGCAGGAAAACATTCCTGGATTGTTGTGAGGCCAAGAACCGCATACTTAGCTTAATTCTCACATTCCAAGGGCCACATTAATCCAAATCATTACCAAAATACTTCTCGTGGCACTGATATATTGAAAGGTTCCTGTGGTATGATGTGGACCAGAATGCAGATCCATCTTCTCTAAGTACTCATAAAGCACAGAACTGAGGGAAACCAAGAACGTAGGTCAAAAAGCAGGGAAAACCTTGAAGAGGAAGACAGTCCTATCCACACTTGCTAAAGGCAATTGAGAAAGACAAACTTATACACGCACGTGTTTGAACTGCAGGATGAAATCCATACAAACACAAAAAAAACATGCACAGAGATAGTGTTGAGGTTGGCATCACTGAGGGTCACACAGCATTCCTCCATCAGTGAAACAGTGTACAGCTCTAACTGTGGGTGTGGCTTCAGACACAAGGACTACCTACCCACTTCCTCATTCAACACAACACAATGGGATTTCAGACAAAGAAGGGAATCGGTCTTTACTGGAAATGGTTCAAACACTAGTGAAGGCAGACCAGCATTCCTCCATATGTTGGTTGGAATGGTAGAGCAACGCATTGGCAGGAGAAACAATGGTGGGAAAATGACACTTCCTTTGTGAACTAACCTCACCTGAGAGCTCACCTGCAGCTGTGGACATTGGTCAAGATATTCTATACCTATTGTTATTCTACATTATGGATCAATTAAGGTAATGGCACCTAAAATTTTAACTATATTAAAGAATTTTTTTCATACCCAGAGAATCGCTAAAAATAAACCAATATTTTAGAAATAGAAATTGAAGATTTAAAAACATCTTTCTTCCTCATATTACATGCACATGCCCCTTTTATTACTTCTAAAACTTTTCCTAGTCTTCTCAATGCTATGCTAAAGACTGTCAGAGAAGTATACCAGAATCCTTGCCCTTGGCTTTACATCGGGGATTGCATTAGGGTGCCGCCTTCTTCGATTTCCTCCAAGTCCCACCTGGTCCACATTAAAATTCCAAATGCTCTTTCTCAAAGACACTGGGGCGTTGCCTTGACAGTATTGGCACAGGGCAAGCATTCCAGCAGAAGCCTCCAGGGGGCCTCGGTTGCAGAATACCCGGCCCAGCCCGCACCCCTGAACGGAGGGGGCTTGTATCCCTACCCTAGGAGACAGACACTCAAATGTGTTCTATGTCACAATGTGCATATTTCTGTCTCATCACAAACTCCAAGGTCATATTGTTTCCTTTAGTGAATGTCTCTACTTTTTCCCTATAGAGGAAGGTATGCACTGAACCAAAAGAACAAACCTCAGTAACCAGACACCACAGAGTACTGTCACCTTGTACTCTTTAACAAGCATGTACCGTAAACTAACCTTTGATAAAATGGACAATTCACAAGAGGACCCCAAGGTTCACCCACACTACTAGAGTTACACCTGTGAACTCCTACAGGGGGAACAAAGACATTACCATTGAACAACAAAAGGACATTTAATACAATTTAATTATATAAACAACGCTTTTCAAAAAGATCTACCATTATCACATAAAAAAAAAAGTTTGAAATGTGCCAGACACAAAGGACACAATAACACGAGAGAAGCATGCAGGGTTCCAGATTTCATAAGGAAAGTGAATGATGTGCTCCAGCCATTCAGCACTGCAGACAAGGAGCGAGATGCCGATCTTCACAGCTCATATCTCCAATGCTCTACAACACTTTACGAACAGTGGTTGGGTCTCCCCCTACAGAGTGTATTTCGGATGCTATCCTATGGCATTCAACAACGCTTCACACTTAACCCTGAGGTCTTCACAGTCTATGAACTTTTAGGCAGAGGAGGGCTGCATCCCATCTCCAAGGTACTTCTCTATGGTTTTTGAATTGTCCTCCTGCATGTCGTAGATGTGGGTGTCCAGCTTCTGTAGCAGCTCCTGGGAATGCATGTTCTCCTCCTCCAGGTAGCGGGCAGCCAAGGAATCCACAGGGGATGTAACACTGCATGGCTGAAAAAGGGAAAATCTTTTCAATACCATGCAAATCCATTACCGATACACTGCAGGAAATTCTGCATAGATAAGAAATATAACAACTTTAAAGCACAATAGCATGTGTACAACATGAGTTCCACAGACCTCATTATCCTTCATAACTGAATGATAACTGCTGTAATGCACTAATTTTCATTAAAAGGCATTTTTAATAATTATATATTACATCCATCCATAACTGTTTCTTAAACTCCAGGTCACAGTAGGCTACAAACCAAGCACGCCAATTCATGACAGGGCACACACATAAGCTGGAGAGATACCAACCCAGGGGTATGGCACATCTTTGTATTGCTGAGGAACCCCAGGAAAAATCAAAGGGCGTGAACAAGCTCTACAGAGACAGAGCCACGCTGGGGTACACCCTGCGTGCGATGCAGATGGATAGCAGGGTGTACGTATACACACACACACACACACACACACACACACACACACACACACAATGAGCATTTTAGCAACACCAATTAGTTGAACTGCATGTCGTTCGATGGTGGGAGGAAACTGGAGCCCCCAGCAGATAGCCCCCATGACAGGAGGAAACATGCAAGCTCCACACATACAGAGCCAGTGTGGAACACAATCGCAAAGCTTCAGAGGTATCAGGCAGTCTAACTGCATGCCTGGACAATGAAAGGTAACCCAGAGGACATGGGGAAGACATGCAAACGACATACAGACAGAGCAGAGGTGAGGCACCATTGCTGACCAAGATGCCCTCCAGATAGTGAACTAGTTCAATATACAGTAGTAAAAGAACACACCTGGACACAGAGCTCTTCTTTACCCAAGTGGAGTAGAAACTCCCCAGACTGGGTGCTGGAACAGAGCTCCCCACTGTCATTAGGGACAGGACACAACAGAGTGGGCTTGACCTCAGCCACTCCCAGCACAGGAGAGGAAGAGAAGGATGATGAGGACTGGCTGCCCAGGGAACAGCCATCTGGCAGGTTGTGTGAGGCCTGAAGGGGCGGCTCCAGTTGTCTCTGGAGAAGAAGGATCTTCTCTTTGTAGCCTGTGGCCATCTGCTGCATCTTGGCTTCCATGGCAGCCATTTCTTCCGCATGCCTTTGCTGGGCTTCTTTATCTTTGCTAAAGTGGTTATAAGCAGCAGAAGGTCAAAGTCTGGGCTTTGCAGGGAGCCGAGTGCCATCACGAACAATGGGAACGACAGCTAGACAGCATCTGACTGCATGCCGGATAACTTAGAGGCTGCGGGCTGGATTACTGTAGGCAAAATGACAAAAGCTGAAGTGCTTAACCATTCATTCGTCTGCGTGTACCTGTCCCTTTCAGTGTGCAGTTGGGACAGTCTTGCCTGGCTCTGCAGGAGTGCCCTTTCATATTTATCCTGCCAGGTTTGTGTGGAGGCCTCCAGCTGGGCTTGAACTTCCATCAGCTCCCGCCTCAGCTGCTTGTTCTCTTGCTCTAGGTTGTTCAGGGATGAGATGTAGCTATTGCGAATAGAGGCCAAGGAACTGTCACCCTTCTGTGGGAAGCGAAGAAACAAGGGACCACTGAGAGAGACAGGCCTAGCCGCATGAAGGAGAGTAACAGGGAGAAGATATTAAAGCGGGTAGCATCAGTCCAGTTGCCAAGGACAGACCTTGGTTAACGTACGTACTTAAGAAAAAAAATAAAAAAATAAAAATAATAAAATAAATAAATAAATAAATGACGTGTGCACTTCAGAGGTCTTTATCCTGGTGCCACACAAACCTTGGAAGACCTAGATTCCACCTGCTCAAGTATCTCAGTGAGACGTTGGTTCTCAATCTTCAAAGTTTCCAGTTGGACTTGAGCCGCCTGAATCACAAGAACAGGGAGCTTCATATAAGAAAAATAAAATCCTACCATTCAAAAACAAAAGCCAAAAACCATGGATACATAGACTGTATATTTGCCATAAGTTGTAATATCTTATGTTCCTATCCGACATGTAAATTACTAGTAAATTACAATTTTTACCAATTAATTAGCAGGGAGGAGAAAACAAAGTAGCTATTAAGGTCGACTAATTAGAGCAGATGGGAGTTTGAGATTGGGTGAGTGCAGTCAGGTGATTTGGCTTCTGGATACAAAAGACTATATGGCGACCTGCTATATGTTGGCTACCCTCCTTAACAATGTAGCTAGATTGGCTTTTCAGAGTAAGACCAACGACCCTTTCCTCTACTGCTGTGCAGAAGAGGGCTGCACCGCACCAACCTTGATTTCAGCTGCCCTGAGCTCTGACCGCTCTGTCTCAGCCCAGAGCTGGCGTTCCATGCTGGAGGCGGAGCCACTGAGCGTGGCTATAGTGATGTCGCGCTGGTGCAGCTCGCTGGTTAACTGGGACACCTCTTTCTTCATGCCTTCCACCTCCCCGCGCTTCCTCTGTTCAGTTAACTGTAGCTCCTCCCTCAGCTACAACGTGAGCACAGTGCCAGCCTCATGACCACCATGCCAGCTAGCGCATGGTATGCCAGCAAAAACAAGTTTTGTACAGCTAATCCCTCAGCAAACCTGCAACCTGTCAGCATCACACAACTCATGCTCTACACATGCTATTGTGCATTAATCATGCTCTGAACAGGTAAGCCAGTCCATCCAGATCTTACCCTCTTCACTTCTCCTGTGGAGTGACTGTGTACTTCTTCCAAAATACTGGCTTTTTGCAGTCTTCTAGAAGCATCCTGCCTCTGCCCGTGGATATCGTCAAGGCTTAAGAGAGAAATATGCACGAGTTCGTGTCAAACTTTTACCGCGTTCCGGTAACAGCAGTTTTATTTAAGTTATACAGATTTTCTGTTTTGGAAAACAAAGTGAATTCAAATCCGAAAAAATAAAAATGTCAATAATAATTCATAATAACTTTAGATACTTTATGCAAAGAGATTAGCATTACGATCCTACCAATTTCCAGCTGAGTTCTTCATTGAGGTCATTTAGATTAAGTGTTTTACTCAAAGGTAAACAAATCTATTGGCCTGAAGCAGCATGCACCTACAGATTCTAGACTACCTGCTCTGTAAACATACATGTCCTGAAGTCGGGCCACCTCTGTCTTTAGCTGCTCCTCAGAGGAACGAGAACTTTCCAGCTGTTGCAATGTCTTTTCCAGCTCTTGTTTGAGTGGAGCTAGCCCAGCCGACACAGCCTGGTCCACAACACCGTCCTCCAAAGACCTGCAATGAGAAATGAAGACTTACACATTAGTAAAGTTCTTGTTCACTTACCACCTATATTCCAACAGCATATCCAGTACAGGGTCACAGGTACACACTGAACAGGATGCCATTGCATTACAAGATACAATCACACGCATTAATTGCAATATGAAGATGGCAAGTCAATAAGTCAAATAATTAAGTCAATTAATAATTAATTATTAATAATCAATAATTAAGTCAAAGTGCATGACTTTGTTTGCGTACTTTGACAGCAAAAAAAAAAAAAAAAAAAAAAAAGCCTTTGCCCAAAATGGACAAAATAAAGTATGACTGCTTCTTTGACAGCATCTACCCAGATGTGTGGTGCAGTGCCCCCTACCGAATGATGCGCTCTTTCGCCTGCAGGGTTTGAGTCAGCCGGCTGAGCTCGCTGCGCAGCTGCTGCAGCTGGAGGCCTGAGCTGCACATAAACTCATTCTGGGCATCCAGTGTGGCTTGCAGCTCTGCCTTCTCCTCAGTAAGCACCTAGCAGGAATAAAGTGACTCATCTATTAACAACCCCAAAGCAGCTTCTTATTGGAAATGACTTCTCATTCACTACTACATTTCATAAAAATGGATTTTGTCTGGGGAAAATCTGTGCTTTATTCTATGTTGTATAACCTAATCCGATTTCAGAGTCAGATATGTGCTCAGCGGCTCTTATTCCAACGTTAATCCACGTTACCTTCTCTTAAAAAGTCAATTTAGCAGCTAATTACGTGCACTTATAATGATAGCTGTCCCTTTCGGGACTGCAGACCGAGACCCCGGCTTTAAACCAGGCCCACCACTGACAGACTTTGCTAACGTGCTAAGTTAATCCTCTACAGAAACAAGTTCTCGTCCCCGATGTTCAAACCTGGCTGAATGGGCAGAAGGGTAGATGATGGCCGAGGTACTGACCTGCCGCTCTCTCTGAGCATCTGCCAGTTCCCCATGCAGCAAGCTGAGCTGCTGCACCTCCAGCTCCCGGACACGCAGTGCATCCTGGGCCCTCTCCAGCTGCCTTCGGAGCTTTTGCACTTCTGAAAGGCTCCCATGATCTGTCTGTGCCTGCTGTGTCCTTGGTGCCTGGGACTGCTGCCTCACTCGAGAGGGAATATGGTCAGATCAATATAGATACATAGCCTATAAGACTGTATGTACTGGGACTTGATTAATATTCCATGGACCAAACTAAACCTCTGCTAGCAATATGCTTACTCCACACAAGTACAAGGGGATTTTCTTCTAAATTTGGTTATTAACTTCATTTCATGCAAAATAATATGAACAGAAAACAATATTCACACAAGTTTAACAACTGCATGCAAGTTACAAGTGAGTAGTTGAAGAATACAGAACTTTCTGTACATTTGGTGACATCTGGAAGGCCTTCTGCGCTTGCATAATTAAAGCAGCGCCTTTTCAGGACATCCAGCATAACAGGACAGCGGTTTTCCTCACCGTTGCTTGCATGTCTTTGAATTGCTCAGCCAGAACTTTCCGCTGGGCCTCCAGCGTCAATAGCTGCTTCTGGTACTGAAGGCGCTGCTGCTCCCACTCTGCTGATCGCTGTCGAAAATCCTGGGTGGGGTGGGACGGGAGTATTCAAGACGAGTTCTGATCCAATAAAACCCTGGCTGGGCCCAAATATATGAGTTTATGACTCAATCTAACCATCCATCCTTCTTCCAACTGCTGGTCCTGAACAAAATCACAAGGAGACCTAGAGCCTATTGCAGGCTGGGGTACCCCTAAATGTGATGCCAATCCATCATGGGGCACATACAAACTACAGCCAATTTAGACACCAACCAACCTAACTTCTTGCCTGTGGAGGGCAGGAAGGAATTATGAGACACGTTCACTGACACACAGAGTAGAGAAACGCTGGCCGGAAGGTGCTTCCCATGCCACCCTTCAGGTAAAACACCTAGTGCTCATTGTAATCCTTGCTATATTTCCTAGAATCTCTGCTGGTTAACCAGGTCAGCACCTCTATCTTGCTGCTAAGCCGAGTCACTTCACTGCGGTCCTCTTCTCGGCTCCTGGCTCCATCTCTGGCCTCCTTTAAACACCTGCGCTGAAGCTTCTCATAGCTGCGCTTCAGCTTGGCCAGCTGCAGGGGACATTACACAGGTGTGATTCTGACTGAAGCGTGACACTTTCTCAGTTACTCGTTGCCTTTTTCTTCTAATGTTTTTGGGCTAGAAAGACAACAGGAAAATAAGCGATTTCATACTTCTAGCTGTGACATTCATCATGCAAGTGTAGGGAAAATGCCTTGGATTAATACTTTATTCAAGATGAGTTATTAAGCATAATAAAGCCTAATTCTTCTCAACTTAAGACAGATAAGTTCTGTACTTTGAAGAAGAATTTTCAAAACATGCCTAGACAACAGCAAGTACATTTACAGTGTTTCAAATTTGTGGCATTCTTTCCTTGTAGAGCCTCAGACTCACTCCCTACTCTAAGTATATCAACCGCAGCCACAAGACTGTGAAAGTGTTATAAACACGAGTCAGAGGAATGAACTAACAAAAATCAGTCATAATTAGCTGATTAATCATTTAAAATTATATTTATACAACTAGCATGTGCAATGCATTTCAGAAAGCGTATGAAAATCTGCCGTATTTCTTGCATTCTGAAAACTAACAAGTAGCCACTGCTTTTGACTGTCACCTCAGAATGCCATGGAGGCCTAGAGGATCCACCATGAACAAATAATAATGGCTATTTATGTTCGGAACTTTCCAAAAGTAACATGCAGCATGGTCAAAATAATATAATCCAGTCCATTATTTTTAGTGCAGTTAAAAATGCATTAATGTGGCCCATGATGGCATTTTAATGATTTAAACAGCTACTCTGTTCATTCCATGGCCCTAAACTGCTTCAATGGTTTAATCACTGCCAGACCCACCAATTCACCTCCGAGACACAAATTTATTTCACCAATTTGAGGTATAGCTCTGCTATTTAATGACCCTGTGATGACATTTGATGACAATGACACTCGGACATAGCACAATGACTTATGAGAAGCTGAAGGGTGAGTGAGCAGCTCATTTTTAAGTCTAGGCAGAGTCACTGCACTCCAAAACATTCCCAAACACTACTATCCCCTTGATTGCTTCAAAAGAGATAATTAAAACTGGGATTCAATAATATATCTGTTTTAAAGGCATTAAATATATATTTTTTTTACTTGCATAAATATATGAATTCTGGGTCTCAAATGTGACAATAAGATCCTCATGTGAGACCACACACAAACAGACCTCATTTTGAACAAACCACACACACACACACACACACACACACACACACACACACACACACACACACACACACACACACCTCGTTTAGTAGATCCCCCCTACACACACTTCATCTGGTACATCCCCCCCCACTCACCTCGTTTCGTACATGCTGCAGCTGCTCTTCATGCTTCGCTGCAAGCTCCTGCTTCCTGGCCTGAGTTTCTTCCAGACGCTGGCGCAGCACCTCGACCTGACAATGGATTGACATGGACTTGAATGACATGTTCAGTCACACTCCCCTAAAGTTAAACCCCCAAGTTACAGAGGGAATATGAAAGAAAATTCACAGAAATTCATTTGCCATTCACATCATAAGGCATGCAAAGCATAACGCAATACTTCATTTCTCCATGCCCATCTCATGTTAGTTAGTTATGACAATCATTCAATTTAATGAAACTCAATTTTATTTATATAGCGCCCTTAACAAGGAGCATCATCACAAAGCACCTTACATAGTTCCGGGCCAAAGGTCCCCAGATAGAAAGCCAAGGGTGACAGTGGCAAGGAAAAACTCCATCAGAAGGAATAAATCTTGGGAGGAACCAGACTCAAGGGGTAAGCACAACCTCCACAATAAAAGTAAATCTGCTACTTTCACTTTCTGGATGAAAGCTACACAATGTTTACCCACGATCAAGAGGCAAAGTTCCTCAGAATGGGGTCGTCAAAGCGGTCCTTTAAACGTAATCTCCATCTAACTTATTACTATCCCTCCCAGCAGGCACCTTGTCTTTTTTCTTTGAAGATTCCCGTTTCTGATGTCTCATAACCAATATCTTTAATGTTTTCAAAAATGTTAAGTAAACATTTACTAAGAAACTTTCACAATGGTCTGAGACTTGCAGTCTATTACATATCTTATTGTTTAAATCAGTTATACTCCTTTATGTTCTATGCAAGAGGAGCGCAGTACACAATGTGGAAGGGTAAAAACTACTCCAGGAGCGCAGTACACAATGTGGAAGGGTTAAAACTACTATACTGTTTCTGCACAGAGAACTTGTCATTCCAAGTCTGAAAGATTAACGTTAATCTCTTCAAAAAGTGATGATAAGATTGTCTGTATACTAGCACAGAGAAGTATAATGAAGTAGTTACTGCCTAATGTAGGCTACTCTTAATCACAGTATACATCTCATGTAAATAAAATCTCATTATTACAACGATTTCTTCCTTTGGGGATTGAGAAATTCCTCAAATGGTTAAAGTTATACATCATTTAAGTCAATGTAGTTTACATGCAGCTGAATGTTTTTTCAACCACAACCTCCATGCTGGTTCACTTTGTGCAATTCTTTCTCTACTACTGACTTCGTCATCCTAAAGTCACTGCCCTGGAGATCTAACAGGGAAATGACTGCTTCCCTGATTTTTAACAGCTGTACATCGAAGCAAGAAAATATTATATGAACAATATGCTTTGTCCATTCTACCACCTAAGAAACATAGGAAAGACAAAGCTACTATAAGCAGAGATACCTCAGCCTGCTTTCTGTCCAACACATCTCTAGCTGATTGCAGTTCCTTTTCATTATTCTGCAGATGGCTCTTCAAGATAGTCATCTCTTGCTCCCACTGGGTCTGCTTGTGGGCAACCATGATGTCAATCTGACGCATTAGTTCTTGGAGTTCAGGCTCACAAGAGGTCAGAACTGCGCTGCAGATGAGAACGGCAACACGAATTTTAATGTTAGTATGAGGGCCACAACTTTAACTGTATAGTACTTATTCACATCTAAATGGTCCCATGAACAAGCGGGCTACAGTTTCTGTGCCAGTTGCTTCTAAATGTAAATATATGTACTGTACGTAAGTACGTTCAAATGGGTTAAACTTGCAACGAGAACTGGAGTTATCCTATGTCCCCGTAAAATCATTCATGTATATGTAACATTACTTACTAAACATATATGTGATTTACTTGGACTTATAGACAATACTATTTATGTTTTTTTTTTCCCACTTTCTAACCTCGTTCACATATGCACACTCACCTTACATCGTGATCCCCCAGTGTCCTCAGAAAGGGATCCATTTTCAGTCACGAATTCAAGGAACACACACTTGAAAAGGTAAATATACTTAGCGCAGATCAGGGCTGAAAAATCATTTGTGACGAGGCGGCAGCGGCTGTCAGTGTAGCCGTTCCATGACAACATGAGGAAAGCCTAGCGGTAACGCCAAAGCAGCTAGTTAGCAAGCCAGCTAATACCCATCTTTAGTAGCCATTTGAACCACAGGTGATATTATATATTTATGAGTACCCAGTTAACGTTTCCTTTATTCTTAAAATGTATTTTCTATAGCCAAACTCCGCTTGGAAAAACGTCGCATAAAACATCCATACAACATGAAGCTATGCCAGGACCTACTCTGAAACTTTTGTAATTGGTGCGTAACTTGCAGTGACATAAAGCCTCACGGGAAATGTAGTTTAACCGTTTAATTTGTGTCACGTAAAAAAGGTTTCCAGTAGACTTTCATAGATGACTATAATAAGAAACCGTATTCAGTTTCGCGAAATATATGAATACAAATCAATTTCCTTATAGCACTCAAAATAAATGCTATTGATGTGTATCCTGACTCATATGTTAGTGCAATTTTTAACGTACTTTGACCGTGGCTCGTTGGTCTAGGGGTATGATTCTCGCTTAGGGTGCGAGAGGTCCCGGGTTCAAATCCCGGACGAGCCCTGAAATTTCTTTTATTATTCCTTTAAGTTAAGTTATAAAATAAACGTTGGCGAATCACTTTAGAAATCCTAAGGAGTTCATATGTATTGTTGTACGCATTTGTACATTCCACATAGATACTGTCGCCGACGAGCCACAACATTCACTCTAATACAATAAAGCAAGATGTTGTTGTTATTATTATTAAGTCACGCAGTCGTGTCCGACTCTTCGCGACTCCATGGACCACAGTACGCCAGGCCGCCCTGTCCTCCACCACCTCTCAGAGCCTGCCCAAACTCATGTTCATTGCTTTCACTACACTGTCTATCCATCTCATCTTCTGCCGTCCCCTCTTCCTTTT
>JAACJT020022528.1:0-36789 GCA_009936485.2 Gymnarchus niloticus | reverse complement strand
TAAAATACTTTTACTTACCTATAAGGCCTTGCATGGTTTGGCTCCAGAATACTTGACTGATCTTTTGGTCCCTTACTTCCCTCCCTTGGACTCCAGTGCATGGTGAAGTGTCACACACCTTTTAAGTGATTAAGGAACAAAAAATAACTAGAAAAGTCTTGAAAACATATTTTGTAGAAACCATATGCTTAGTCCAAATGCTTTGAGCAAAGCGGTGGAAAGGATGAGGTCTTTAAGGTGGGGACAGCCCTAAAGCTGGATTCATACTTCACTTTTCCATGCTCCGTCACGGACAATGGACAATCGAGTGCACAGTACTTTGTACTCGTACTACATTTGTCCATATACATGTACTTTCATGGTCGACGGCTGTCACAAAGCACTTTACGTAGTCCCAGGCCCTGAGTCCCCAGGGAGTAAGCCAATGGTGATAGCGGCAAGATAAAACTCCCTCAAGAGGAAGAAACCTTGGGAGGAACCACACTCAAGGGGGAAACCCATCCTACTCTGGCTGGCACCGGGCAGGACGAATTAATTAGTACAATTGAAAACAATGATATTGTATAACAGTTAGGAGGAGACCAGCAGGGTATTGAGGATGCAGTTAGGCGATCAGGATTGAAGAGCAGGTTTGGTGGTTCAGGAGGCAGCAAGCTGGTCAGTGGGTACAGCTGAAGTGGAAGGAGGGCATGGTAGGCCAGCAGATGATATGGGGATCTCTTCAATCCAAACCTCTGAAAGAAGCACCCCAAAGAGGGGGGCGTGGGGGAAAGAGGATGTATATGAGCAGAGCAGCAATTTAAGGCATCCGAATAATTGCAAATAAAATGCCAAGAACCCCGGCATTATTATATATGGCAGCATATCTATGAGGGAGAGGCCAATGGGGGCACGGGGATGAGGAATCCTTGAACGCCAGCACAGCACCAACACACAGATCATGCAAATCAGGAGTGATAGTGCTGACAGAACAGTTGATTCAAAGAGGCACGCCTGATGATGAAATTTACATCAGTCACACTGTCCGTAGACCGTAATGGAGCACGGAAAAGTGAAGTATGAATGGGCCTTAATGAAGCAACAGTTTCACAGGCAACGAAAAAAATGTCAGTGTCATGGAGATCACGGCAATGATTGTGGCTATTATTTCCTACAAAGCAGTGCTAATGCTAATGTCTAATAATTCCAGCTAATCTTATTTCTTTGAACAATTAACTTTCATAGACTTCTGGTATTTTTGTGAAATCACACATTATCCAGTGTTGTTTAAGGACAGACTCTTTAGGGCACCCATGCTGATGTTATGAGGCCCTGAGTCAAAACCTTGCGACATTGAAACTTTTTCTCATATGCGGGTTCAACACATATCTCTGGAGTCCTGAAACTAGTTTCCAAATCATTTGCTCATCTCTGTGATTTTCTGGTGTGTAAGGCATCCTAAAAATCTGAAAAATCTCTTCTGCTTAAATACTTCTGGGTACATCATTTCTTTTCATATTGAGAAATAGGACTTTAAAGTTTTAGCGCATTTAGAAGAGATATAATGGCAAAATGACTGCTTGATATTGCCATTTCTTGTATTTGTATTGTGATTAACATGAAAAAAAGGAAGAAGGAAAAACAGTGTCATATTTGGACAGAGAAAAATATTGTAATAATCCAGAGGCAAGATGACTGGCATATAGCATATAAATAACATGTATATCTTTAATTAAATGAATCCACGTGTTTATAAAGTTTTGGGTGTTATACCCTCAGCTGATGAGAAACTGTACAGATTAGAGAGCTGCGGTAATGATTTGTGCATTTTATTCCTTTTCCTCTCCCAGCGTCTCTCCAGTTTGAAATGTGGAATTTTACCATTTCCTCGCTTAGTATTTTGGTGGATTTTACTAAATCGAAAGGATTTTACAAGATAGAGGTACTGTGTGTCTATGAGTCACAGTTAATGGTCAAAACCAGTCCCCCCCCAGGCAGGACACGTGATCGTCCCTCGCATGTTCCTCTGTTCCACAGCCTGTGCTCCAGATTCCTGAGGACAGGGCACATTTGGAGATGGAGAGGACAGGGCAAAGTGCAGCAAAGCCTCGGTGGTTCACCTGTAATATGACCTCTAATTCATTCAATGAGCCTTTGGGTGATCTTGGAGATTAAGGCCACATTTCCATTTCCCGCTCTGCAATTCACACATTTAGACACCTGTCCACAATGGAGCTTTATCCTCAGAACCCAGCTTTGTGCTTTTTGTGTCCTTGACAATGCATGCAGGATCAATCAGCCCTCAGTCTAGGACTAATTTCAACTTTTTAACTCAAATGTTACAGAGGAAAAACTCCATTATGTGCATTATAGGAACTCTATTACATCCGTAAGAAGTGTAAGGTCGCGGTCATTTTTTCCATAAGTGACTAGCCAGATTTGCTAAATCTGTTTTTCAGGCAAGGCAACTTAAGGGGTCACTTCAGTGTGCAGCGCTGGATGCGGTTAGAGAGCGAGGGTACCGGGGTGTAGCACGGCTTCGCTGTGACTGTGGTGGGGTCGCATTTCTAAATGCCTTGGGGGAAAATGAATCAATATATAGTACTGGTAGACCAGTACTGATTGACGTGACATACAACAATGTGGTGAACCAACAGAGTGGAATGAGAAGCAGCAGGGAAACCCTAGGGCTGCATGTTGGAGGCACAGCTACAGCTATACTGGGGTCTAGCTTTGCCCCCCCTTGTTCCTGATGGGCCTCCCCAATAAATGTGTCAATGCTGCAGTCAGAGGGCCGTAAGACTGTGTAACGGGGTTTTGAGGCCCTGTCTGTAGCTTTTGGCCCAACGTGGGCCCTGAAAGCAGTGTGGAGGTCGTATACTAACATGGCCTGGGAGCTGATGTGCTGGACGCCTTGCCTTCTCTCTGCAGTCACACGCTCTGCCTTAAGGATATATTACACCACATATATACTGGCCCATGATTTCATTCCCCTTCATTATTTTCCACTAAAAATCTATGAACGAGTACAGAAGCAACCTAATGCTCTTTGATTTTGGCAGAACAGAAATGATATACGTTTAAAAAGATCACCAATAAAAATCAGCCAGGAAAAAGGAAGCCTCTTTGACATCATACTTTTCCATGAGTGACTGGAAAAGCAGGTCCTCTGGCTGTGCCCCCGAGTTGATACTGGAAACAGACACTGAGGAGTAAGTCCTCAGGCACACACCGCTGTGTCTTGGCGTGCCTCTCTTACCTCCATGTTTTGTGAAGTGGGCTAGACGTAAGCTTAGGCTTCTCCTTTGTATGTAGAGGACTACACCACAGTATGGAACAAGCAAGAATGTTTCTTCTGTGTGTGTTTTTTTTCGGGGTGCCGGGAACGACATCATCCTTTGGATAGGACAGGATAACTTCGGCACAGAGGTTATAAGCACACATGAGGTCTGCTATTCTCTGAGCGTGAAAGGTGACTCACAGAGCTGGAACCACTAAAGACCAAGAAGATTAACTCAGGTTGTCTATTTTCAGATACCTCCTGGTGTCTATGTGAACCTACTGGAAAAGTGACTAATACTTCATATTAAGTAGGCAATTGACTTTATTCCCTGTTTTCTTGTTTATCAAATAATTCCAGTAACTAATAAGTACTTAATGCTGAGCATTAACCAAGATGTTAATGCAAAATAGAAACCTGCTCCAGTAAAGACATGAAGCTAACAGACAAATCAGTACAACGTTATTTGAACTGAGAACTCTATGTAAATGATTATGCGAAACATAATGAACACACCATTTGCCGAAGTGTGTCCTTTGAAAACATCTACTGAATCACGGTTTTGTTGGTGTACTAACACCATCCTACTGACCCGACTTCCTGCAAGCTCATGAAACCCTGCACCTCCCAGGACTGAGAAAATGCCACCTCCCTTTATGAGGGACTCATTGTGGCACTGGGTTAACACCGTAACTGCTAAAGCCATCAGTTACTTGGCAGGGGCGGCGTAATTCAGCTTGTAATAACAGACGTCAGCAGGTAGAGTCTGTGCTACCTGCTGTAAATCTCGCGTGCTGTCTGCTGTCAGGTTGTGTTAGCTATGCCCATTGGAAGTTCTGGATTGAGAGTGTGGAGAATCTGAATCCGCCTCTGAGGTCCTGTGCTCATCTCTGATGGCCTCTTTCTGCACCTTCATGAGCTTCATTCATGCCTGTGGGACTTATGAGCTTTTTCCTGCTCATAACTGCAGAGTCAGACACTGCTCTTGGCCTGGTCTTTTTCTAACTTCAATCTTGAGATAAAACGACAAGCATTCTGACAAAAGTTGACTGTCAGAGTTAATGTTTTTACTTGAATGCTCCACTGTCTAAGGTTGTCTAACGAAATATTGACCTCCTCTTTTCAGAGTGTCTTAGTGAGAATGATAATAAAACATCTATGTGTAGCTAAATGAAACACGTGATTTTGTAGATATGAGTTCTTATGCAAGTTTCGTCTGTTAAAAGTGAAGACTCCCAGACGATGGTTCCCTCTGCTCACGCTGCACAGCAAGTAGACCAAACAAAAAAAACTCAGATCATGCTGATGGATGGCGCAGACCAACCTGACGCGAGCACATTCCCAGGGTCCCCAAGGTGCCGTGGCGCTCCCACTGGCCAATCTGCGCTTGTCCTTTTGTGCTCCTCACCCCGTTATGGTTTGGTGCGTGTGTCAGGAACGTGGTCTCACTCTGACTCGCGCACACTTTTTTTTTTTTTTATTACAAATGAAATGGGCAGACAAAAGCAGATGCCTGGTTAGTCCTGACATTCACTGCAGGTAGGGTTGCTGCTTTTGCTCAAGCAGGGGGGTGAGGGGGGGTGCTAGCAAACTGAAACCGTAAGTCTTGCGGGTAAAATGTGACGCTTCACATGAATGCGTATATATGAAACAATATGCATGAAAATACGGGATGAGAGTTGGCTCAAACAGGGACGTGGCATTTTATTTTTCGATATGGGAAATCCCATAATATACAGGATGGGTAGCAACCCCAGCTGCAGGACACGTTAGTAAACAAACGTGTTATTAAGCTCTTTGCTTGAGATGAATTCCTCCTGATTTCCCCTCGGCGTGCTCATGGCTGCAGGAGAAAAAACTGGCCTGCAGCGGTAAATCGGGGGGGACACACAGGGTCTGGGCTGAGGGCTGGATACCCCTCAGCAGCCCCCAACCCTGGGCCTCATGTCCTCTCTCCCAGGTGCTTAAACTGCTGGTGAAGGGAACATGCTACCATGGGAGAGACTGAGAAGAGCTTGTCAAAAAGAAGCTGCTCTCTGCATGTTTCTGAGTGCCTGATGGCACCTTAGCCTTCCAAGCTCCTTAGACAGCTTGTTGGCTAACTTTCGGTTAGCTATAAGCCACCTGATATTTGTAAATGTGCTTTTGGCCTCAAGGGGGGAACTGCAGGAGGTGTTGCTAAAATAACAAGCACCTCATTGGCTTTGGAAACTGAGGGGTAAGGCTTATGTTCAGAGTATCTTTGTGTTCTTTTAAATCCACACACACAATTTTCCCAGAAACACTGACATGTATTTGAATAACACGTTTTATTAAATTTCAAAATCGTAAAATAGAGGATTTCAGGGAAGGCCAATATTTTGCTATCAGCTGGAAGTTTCTGTTTCTTTTTATAATGTAATTTTTAACATTATCAGTCATTTCGAACTCTTACTTGAATTTATTTATTATTATGGTTTTGCATGTGCAAATGCCACAATTCATTAGAAACTGAATTGTTAGATTTCCTTTATTACAGAAATACCCAGAAATTTACATTTTAAAAATGTACTTTCAATTTTTAGTAAATGCATGCAACTTTAGATATGTGTACAAAAGCAAGCCCCCCACCCCCTCGTGTGATATGTTGAAAATCAAATCAGTTTTATAACTTCATCTGTCCTTATTTGCAGATGGGCCACTCCTCCCCAGCCATCTCCTACCCTGTCAGACACTCATGCAGAAACCCTCACAGATGAATGAATGAATGAACATACAAAAGACTGACCTTTGGCTGATGTTCTAAAATGCCTGTGTGTTTCAACCAACCTCCTAACTAATCCTCCTATTTGAAACAGGTCCAACAGGCTGTTATGAAAGAGTCACAAATACTCTGGTCATTGGAAGTACACTTGTATAAGTAATAAGCTGTGAATGTGTGTTTCTATGGAACAAATGTCATGTTAAACATGAAGCACTTGTGATTCATTGGGTTACGTGTCTTACTGTATATGTGCTTTATTACAGTAATGACATGAATACAAATGAAGCAATACTGCATTAAATTTAAAAACCAAATACAATTTTTCAAAATACAAATCTTGCTAAGAACTCACCAGGCCCATTAAGAATCATGCTGAATTAAAAGTTTAGGTGAAACATCAACCAGCAGACTGTGCAGGGGTAGACTTGAAGCATGGTTGAGAAGCACTGTTCTACACAAAAGGCTAGTTTCCCAGCATGCAATTACTGAGCTGCAGCAACACTGATTTTCTTTTTGAAGCTCCTTACAGATGACCTACACACAAAGGAACGGTGGCTTTCGTGGGTTCAGTCAGCACCGCCTTCAGCATGCCTTTTCATGTTCGGCGTCTTTCATGATGACCTATAAGCTGTTTTCACTTGTAATCACGTACATTGCTGCTATTTTAGCGCCACAGTTTTCAAGCTGTGATTTCTGAGGCCAGTCGTGGACGGTGTCCAAGTCCTAAATGATTCGCATTTGTCAACTGTGAGAAGGCGTAATATCGCTTAGGCTTTGTGGCCCACAGCTGATACCAATTACCGTCTGGCAACCCATCGCCATAATGGTTGATGTTCGTCTTAGAATTACTGACGGAGGGTTGCAAAATACAAACTGCAGTCAAACTAGCCATGCACCAGAAAGGGACTCTTCTCAGGTGATGACTGTTTCCAGAGGGTTTATGTGTAAAAACAGTTGCACCCTGGGATGCGTGCTCCTGGAGTGTTTGCGATGTGTTACCGAAGTTCAATGCCTTTACAATTCTGAAGGTTTATACACATGAAACCAATGACAGCCTCTGGTTATAGCGTGGTGAATTGAAGCCTGCTCTTGTTCCCTTCAAGGCATTCAACACTTGTTTTAGTTGATATCTGATAGCACTAAACCAATTAAGCATAAAATAAACTTTACAGAAAGAAACAAGGAAAATGATCTGTTGTTCATTTTTTCAAGTGTCTGTCATGGGAGAAATGGGGGATGGTTGTGCAGTAGTGTCAGAAATGATATACACTGTCATGGTGCTCCAAATGTTCGTTGATCGCATATGTACTGCCCCATAAGGGGGCCCTTAATTTAACACACAGTACATTGTAAGGCAGTGAAACAAATAGAAACTGGAGCAAGGACATGGTGAAGGCCTCACTGAAGTGTGACCATCTTTTGACCAGAGATGCCAGCTGTGTCACGGGCTGTTGACACCGTTTTCAACCACAGCATTAAACAATGGCTGCTTATCACTTGACTCCAACCCTGGATGAACACCTGGTGTGATGGATGTGTCAGCCTCAGCTGAGGAGTGCTGAAACACATCTGAAGTATGATATCTAAGAACCCAGACAGTCAACAGTGGTGGCTTAGGTAGCATAGCCAGGAATGGCCATGTTATTAATCAGCAAGGTCATGTTTTGCTCAGGGGGAACCAGGTAACCTGAAACCAAGCTACAGGTACCAGATAAACCCAACTGTTAACCTACCCCAGAGGACTTGGATAGCTAAGGTAGTAATGTATCCCACTGCTATAAATCCACCTTTAATGGAATAGCTGGATTTACACCCTGTTCTGAAAACACATCATGTGTGTTTAATCATAACATTGCTCATCCCTATGGGAAAATTCACAGCTTTAGCATTTTCCCATTTTTGCTCTTCAACGGTCGGTATGCAGGGTCAGTTGATGTCCAGCACCCTTGGAGCAATTGGGCCCAATGGTGATTTGGATACCGGGACTTAAACCTGTGACCTTTTGTTCTGGGACATAGACACCTAACCCACAGAGTCACATCACCACTAAAACCAAACTGCAGCAATGAGGCGAGTGGGGAATTGGCAACTTTTGTAGTTTGGGGTGCATAGCTCTCTGTGAGGGTGGCTCCCATGGCCTCCAGGCACATACCTACAACAATCAGCACCGGCTGCTAACCTCTTTCTGCCATACCAGGTGATTGGTTCACTTACTTTTTGCTGTGACACATATTTAAAAAAAGTAAAATTATAAAGAGCCCATGCCGTGTGGTCAATGTTTGCAATACAGAGCCTCAGATATCTTGTCAGAGTCTGCATCCTATCAGTCTCCATGTGTGTTTTGGTAGTTTGGTATTATTCCAAACTGTTATTTACCAGATAGTGAAGCAGATCCTTTAAGACACCCTGATACAGCAGCTGAATCAATCTGAAATGTCAACAAAGCTGCCTTCTTTTTCAAAACATCTGGAACTTTCTTCAGTTTCAGGTCTTGCAGTTGTGCACTCGATATGGTTATTAACCCCTCCAGCTCCACCATGGATATTTCCTGAATACACTCTTATAAATGTATGCGCTGCAGTTACAGTTTGGTCTATAATTTGTGTCGTTAAAAATAACGTGTCGTCTACAATGCCAGTCTGCAGATGAATGTAACTCTTGGGATTGATCTGTTTGATATCACAACAATTCATCTCCTAGATTTTGCCATTGAAGTATTTGATGTGTTTAACACATCGCTGCAAAAAACACACCGGCAAGCTACTGAAGTATGTAATGCTGCAAAAATGCAGCCCTGACTCCAGGCAATGAGACATAGGGATAAAATTCTACCTTCTTCAGTCGTGTGGGTAAATGCTGATTTCTAGATCTTTAATTTTGTTGATAGGTCACAGTATGAATATTTCATTCCAGTATACGTATATTGTAGGGTTCAAGGAACATGGAATCTGTCTGAACTTTATAGTTTGAATTTTTTACTCCCCCAAATCAGAAAAAATTGGGAAAAAATTTGGTATGGAAAATGCAAATAAAAAAATAAATGCAGGGATTCTTAAATTTACTTTGACTTTTCTTTCATTGCAGACAATATGAACCCAAGATATTTCATGTTTTGTCTGGTCAACTTCATTTCATTTGTTAATATACATTCCATTCCTGCATTTCAGGCCTGAATTTAAAACGTATCAGAGTCTTATATGGCTGATTTCTCTTGCCCTAGAAAAGACACTTTTCCAAAAGGAAGATCTGCATGGGCTTCCTTATACTTAAGAATGTGTACCTTTCAAATGAGGCTGTGGTTTTATGCTGATATGACTTCACATGGTTGTAGAAACTGTCTGCCATGACAAAAGGATGTTACCATTATGTGATCTCTGGAAATTGGAAGAGGGTTGCAGGTTTTGATTCGTCCTACTGTACGAAACAGGAAGGAAATGTGTGGATGATTGACACGGTACAACTTTAACATTCTTTAAAAAGGGTTTGGAACAGCGAGGTACGTTCTTATACACCGGGAAGTTGGAGCAGGGAATGAGGACTGTGCTGTCCTGATATCCTTTGCAGGTTTGAAAATAAGAGGGAATGTCATGGGGATGAGACTGGGTGGGGGTGGGTGGGTCAGTTTGCGGAGTAGGACTGGGAAAGTCGTCAGGCAGACACCCAATAGGACGGGTGACTGACCAACGCTCTGCTGCCTGAGTGCCAGTCTCTCTCCATCTCAGAGTCTCTCCCCTGCTGGGGTGTGCCTCATGTGCTGTGTGATCAGTGATGGGAGATGGATATTAACTGCCATATCTGTTTACTTAGAGGAGGTGCGTTGGTGTATCTGATCCAGGGAACATTAAGCTGTCACATCCATCCACATCCACTGATACTAAAGATTCAGTGAGGATCAGGAAGAACAGGAAGGTGCATGAAACAAAGATAACAAATCCAGATGGGCTATCATGAGGATCTGTTGTTCTAAGTCATGCTGTTCCGTTACATTTCCGTGGTATGAAATAATCTTCAGATGAAACCTTTGAACTTGTAAACCCCATGTGAGCAGGTCATCCAAGTTGTGCTGTAGTGGGAACTTTGTTCCAGACCTTTTAACTCCTCACCTTTACAGACTAGTGCTTCATCACATGAAATGCATCAGTGTCTACTTGCACTTGCACAAAGACCTAAGCAAGATATTACCACGTACCGTATTTCCAGGCTCATCTTAATGACAAAGGCCGCTTAAATAACTGGTATCACAGTTCTGCTCCTCATAAATAGGAGGTTTTTCCCCTTTAGCTCCCCTGAGGAACAGTGCACTATAATAACAGAGGCATGGCACTGATGGTTGACCCTCACTAGTTTCTTTCAGTTACTGAGTCTTCTCCCCCATGGCTCATTAATGACTTTTGTAAATATGGCCTTTAATAAGCCCCCCCAAGCCAATCTCTCCTGCTCTACTCTTAATCAGGTAAATGATGAATGGCTAGGGGTGTCTAAATGAGCCCTCACTCTTTACCTCCTCTGCTTTTGTAATCCAGTGTCGCTGGGGGCCAAGGCCACATGGCTCCATTAATAACTGTTACTGCAGCTTCCTTGGCTCTACCTGGTCAGTCAGGGAGCTGAGATGGAGTTCGGCTCCCAGCTCAAGAGTATCTATCTAATGGGGCCTGATAACTGCCAGATGATGATTGGTGGCCTTGCTGGAGCAGGACAGTCTGCAAAGGAGGTGCTGTGCAGGAGCTGGTCCACATGGTCTCACGGGAATAGCTGCTGTCACCTGTCTGGGCACACACCTGGCCCCCTCCTGCTATGACAAAGTACAGTTCTAGACATGCAGTGTCTTGAGGTGACGTCCTGAAATTCTTCATCATGTTTCAGTATATACCCGAGTATGAAGGACCTTCTCGAAGTCTGAAGACTCAAGAGCCTGTGTATGTCACTATAGCCGAAAAACATCCAAGAAATTTTCTTCTAAATATTGAAATAATCACTAACTGTAGCATGCGGCTATGCACATTAATTTAGCTCAGTACTGCGGGAAACAGAAATGGCTGCCAATCAAACGGTTCAGGTGTGCAGTTTCCTTTTGGTCATCCTCAGTTTTGAAGAGGCGTCTACTACGCAATGCGTCACATATCATGACAGGCCACCGCGTGAGCAAGCAGAATGTGGGCTCCATGAAAGGGCATCACAGAGTGGCGTGCAGCAGAGATAGGGGTAAGCGTGGTGAAGGACTCCATGCCATGTAAGTGAATGTAGCTGTCAGTGCTCATGTCGACTTGTTGTTTGAACATTCTAAAGACTTTGCCTTGGGTCCTTCCGGAATTCTTAGCTGAATGCTGTGCAGCAGCGCATGGGATATATAGGCTTCAACCGGCCGGTTTTACTGCATCTTTTATAGCAGGCTCTGCGAAGCTAATTGGTGCTCTGATTACTGGTGAACACCATTACACAGAAGATAAAATAGTCATTATGCTGCAGTAATTCTCAACTTAACGCTCCCGCTAAGAAAAAAATAAATAAAAAAGGCAAATGTTTCTACTGCACATTCCAAAGACATGCAGGATAGGTTGATTGGCTACTCTAAATTGCCCATAGGTGTGGCTGTGAGTGTGGATGGGTGTTCGTCTTTGTGTTGGCCCTGCGGTGGATTGGCGACCTGCCCAGAGTGTACCCCGCCTTTTTCCCGAAGTTGGCTGGGATTGGCTCCGGCTTCCCCGCGACCATTATGGATAAGCGGCTAAAGAAGATGGATGGATGGATGTTTCTACTGCTACTGTATGTAACAGTACCAGATTATTAGCCTGGTTTAGGACTTTATTTCCATATGGAGAGGTCACCTTCTTAAAAACTGGGTTTCTCGCTCGTGCTCTTTAGTTCCACATAAAATGGGCTACATTATGAATACGCTTGCATCTTCTCCCACATCCCTTGAATCGGTGTGTTAGTATTGTCAATATCGTAATTTTTACATGCCTAAGCACCTTTCTCTCACAATTAGTAAAAATAAACGTCTTTGGCCTATTCTTGGTAGTGGTAGGTTTTGTCATGTTAATGCCATAGCTCTGTAGACTTGGAATCTTCTCAGAAATGCATCTTCAGCTGTATGTTCAGTGTCATTATTGCGCTGTACCCTAGAGACTTTTCTAAGTCAGTTTTACAGCTTGGTTCATAAAATGTCAGAGGGGGTACTCATGTCTTTCAGGGTTGTAACTGTCTCTGTAGAGCAGTAATTCCTGACATGTTGGAAATGTGTATTTTCCCTTTGAAAATGTTGCTTGAACACCCATTTCTTTAATTTATACAAATTAGACTGTCCATCACAGAGAAATGGAACACTTTGGCAAACCCGACATCCTCACACGCTGCAGTTATTTCATTTTTCAACAGAACTAAGCATAAACAGCCACTCAAGATATATTGCTAGCACAGATTTAATACCTTTTCAGTCTTTGCTGTCGTCTCGCAGACAGGCCAGCGATTGTGCTGCTTAATGTTCAAACAATTCTTGCAGCATACATATGCGTCTATTGGCAGAACAAATGGCATTGAACTCACCATTTCTTTTTCGGCAGCCTCATTAGCCAAGTCTAGCCACTCAGACTAAACATTCACACATAAATGTCTTCCTCAGATCTCCTAACCTGGTTGTGCTGTCTTCATTTTATCAGATCAATGGGGCTAATTCCCAGAAAGCAGCTTCCTACAGGGCAGGAAGGGGTAACCCAGGTAAATATTTTCCAGTCTTCTCTGCGATCACTCTTTGGGATGTGATTGAGATAATGTGGCCCATCACTCTTGCAGACTTTCATTGCTCTCTCCTCAGATAGCTGAAGCTCATGGATCACTCTTTGAGATGTGATTAAGATAAGGTAGCGTGATTAGACAGTCTTGCAGGCATTCTCTCTCCTCTGGAGTAAAAATACCTGGATCCTTCCCCATTCCTTTCTTTACTTGCTCTCTGAATATGTTAGGTGTCACTTCCAGCCACAGAGAACTTCTGGTACTGATTGCCAGTTTGCTCAACCTCATGCATCCTAGTCTTCAATGCCCTACCCTAAGATCTGTATCTTCACTAATATCCATTCCCAAAGGGCGACTGGGAGAACAAGTGGAACTGAATTAAAGTAAAAGCCATGTTGCTCAACTTTCTAGGATGCCCAAGGCTAAAAGTCATTATATGTGAGAGAATTTAATTTCTTACATTGGCCCTGAAATCCATAGGTAACTGCCTTTTGAAAGGCATAATATCTGTACCAACAAATATCTTTGGTTTCTGCCACCTCTGGAGACCCATGTGATGGTAGCTGATCTTGTCAGCACACGAAATGAAACGGCTAAACTATGAATAATGCAATAGGCAACAGCACAGTATGAATGGTGGGTTTAAATTTCAACTGACAGTGTAAAAGGAAAGCCTGCCTTTGGCTGTAAAATAATGTGACTGAGAGGCTGATTTTAGGATAACTCAAAACTAAATCTTAAACAAAACAGCTTTCCAAACTCTGCTGTGGTACATCCTTTCTGTGAAGTCGTCTTCCTCTGTTTCAAGGTGGTCTCACTGATGAAATACATATGGTGAATTAATATTGCTCAGTATTCAGTATTATTATGTAAACTGCAAATATACCTCTTGCATCAGAAGTTTAAAACCTTTTGTTGTGAAAAGATTATCAGTTTCCATAGCATAAAGTTAAGAAAACAGAAATGTCTGTATGTAAAGCCCCTTATTTACAAATGAAATTCTTTGGGACAGTCTATGGTGTACTTAAACAGAAGATGACCTCTTATGAACAGTTTACCGTACTTGTGTCAGCAGGATTTCCCTGTTATCAACAAGAGTACCAAGGAAACACCATTGTTTGCTGTCTGTCCATGTACAGCTGAAGGCTGTATTGTCTAGTATGTATCATGTGCCCTTGTGTGATTGGCCCAATGTCCCATCATGATAACCTTCCAACCATTGCTGCTCTAAGGCCAATTTCCATGTAATTAGGTAACACAGTTTTGCTCATGACCTTTGGACCCTTGCTCTATTTAGCAGTTTAAGGGGAGATAAATAACTGTAACAAGACAAAAGACATGGACTTCCTCAACATCTTGGGTCATTACCTTGACACTGCAAAGCATATCCCTCCACTTGTGCGCGTTGATTTCCTGTAATAACTAAAATAGTTGGTGGAAATGAATGCAGTATTGTATACATACATAACACACAACAATATATCCCATACGCACCAAATAACTATGGGTGGGTGTATATCATATAAATGAAATAATCATGGGTAACAAATTCACTTAATCAAGTACCTTTTTGAAGTTGCTTATAGAGCATGCAGTTTCCTCAGGTCATAATGCCTCAAAAGAACCTAGAGCAAACTTTGAACCACAGCTGATAAACTTGATGGATCATTTCCAAAGGTTCTCTTTCATCATCTTAAACAGAGAATGGACCTAGCTGCATTTTGAAGAATTTAAGCAGTTAGTGAGAATAGTGCTACTGGAATGTCAACCTTGTGAACTGCACTTTTTAAATATTAAAAATACAATAATTTAGCAAAGCATAAGACCTATATACTATGTCCTTGTGAAATGTCACCGCTTGTTAAAATGGACATGCACGTTTAGTTGGACCATGGTTATATGATTCTCCATGGTTGAGTTTAGCAGTTCACTGAGGCCTCTAGGGGTTCTGTGAAAGGTGAACCTGCAGGAAATGTTAAATCTGTACTCACCCACAGGTTCAGTTTGTCACATTGCTTTGTCGAATTGCTCTGAGGCTGGGGTCCTATTAAGTGTCTGCATGTCCTTTTTTCTCATCACTATTCGCTGTTGGTTATAAGCTGATTGCTGTCTTCAACCATGCTCCATGGCCTTGGAATGGCAGATTTCCCGATATTTCCTCAGGAAGGCAATGTGTATATATACGTTTATATATATATATATATATATATATATTTTTTTTTTATTTAAATATACAGTAAATTTTATATATATATATATATATATATCACCACTGCACTCACCTCAGACCACAGGACTGATTCTGTTGATCCACAGGCAGCTCACATTTGTGGCTTATGCATCTAAGGAATTTGTCCAGATTGGCCTTCACTGGACATTCACATGGAAATCCTTGCAAACTAACAGAGTGTTTGGAGGAGATAACACAATCAGCACATCTCATAGTATAAACAACTTCCCAAAATACAGTAAACTAACAAGCAAAGACCAAACTGTCTTGAATGAAACCCTTCTACTCTGTTGACAGGCTTTTTGTTATCAGAGTTAAGTGTTTGCTGTCTGTGTCTGAAATGATTAGGATAACAACACACTTGAGCGAAACCATTGTGAAACAACACGTCTGCCACAAGCGCCATGGGTTTTCAGTGGTTTAGCTCCTGGTTAAGTGCAATAGGGCTGCAATCAATTACTCTTGATGCTTATTTGACTCAACAGCACGGTCCCTGTGGAGCATTGGGGGTACACGCCTGGAAAAGCTCGTCCAGCAATTTGGATTTGCTCCATTAGTGGACTGAATGCTTGCCCCCACCCCGTGAACTGCTGCAGGTCTCGTTACCCTCATCAGTTACAGGTGGGCCTACAACGTCAGACGCAGGCAGTGACTCCTGTGGCTCAGTAGAAGGTGCTGAGTGATGGCCCGTAATTAGCCTGGGCACCTATGGGAAATGTAGGACTGGGCTGGGGGCTGGGGGCCGGGAGCCATGGAAAGGGCTTACTGTGATCTGAAGGGGCCACTTATTGGTCTCTGTTTGAAATTTATGGCTGATTTGTCTCCTTTGGTATGTAGTGACCTGGGTGATACATTAAAACAAAACAAAATTCCAATTACAATAGAGGGAAAAAAGTTTAACTCTGTGAGTACACACAAATAGCACCCTCTGGGGTTGCTACTGAGAATGTGTGCCATGCCAATAGCTACCTTTCTCCCCTGGGCCTCTGAGGCTAACCCAGCCAACCCACTCTCTCTAGGTTTCCACACCTGAGTGGAGGTCTCGCTGTGCAGAAGTATAAATTCTTGGTTTATTGCCTTGAAAACACTGGAACCTGGCGGCCCTCATGGTATGAATCTGCAGTCCATGGGAGTCATGCACGCTGTGCAGCTCAGAATGACTAGCTCTTCTAAGACCCCCGTGAATGCGGGCTGTCTGAGCAGACCTGTCATTCACACACTCAAGCCCCACAACATGCTCCTATTCTGTGCCTGCCTAACTGTCCTGTCGTTCATGTGCTGAGACTCTGCCCCCGGTCCCCTTAACATCTCAATTATTATCGTTATCAATGCTTAGTAAAAACTATGCCGCTCCCACCTCAGTGTTGCAATGAACATGTGGGGATGTTCTCACTGCCTAGCCACATGACATTTGGAAATGACTGCAAAATTTACTGGTTTTATGGATATTTAGGGCATTATGACCGAGTGAGGTATTTGTGGTACTATTAGGATATTTTTCCACAACATTCCCAATTACACATCTGGTTATCATCCTTCGTATGTCTGACACCTGTAACTTTAGCCACTACACCCTCTACTGAGGATCTGAAATGCAGCAATGGCGATAAGTAGACAAAGCTGGAGTTACAAACTATAACAGGGATTACATGGGCAGAGTGGTGATCAAAGTGAGATATGGCAGGTTAGCTCCCAGACAGGGAGGAATCAGTATCCAGACACGGGGAGATAATAAACCAAGTCAGATTGTGTGTCTGAAATTATAATGTTACTTTCACTTGTGCTACACTAAGTATAAACAGTGACAGCTGAGGCTGGGTAGGATCAAGTGTTTCCTCTAGTTGAAGTAAATTTTGAGTAACACAAAATTTAATTTTGTTAGAGAATGGCATTTATGAAGCAGATGTTTTTATTGGACAGTGGCAAACTCCAATTATATTTACAGAGAAATGGGTATCTCTACTCTGCTTTGTACTTGTACATCAGCATCTATTTTCTACCTGTTTCAATCATTTTACTTGGTCCATTTCTTCAGAAATATGTCTGCTATGTGAAAGCAATGAGCCTCAGCAATCCTTGGCCAAACAAGACTAAACGCATGCGAATAGGAAGTTGCTGTAGACATTTAGTTTGCGGTTTGGATCCGGGGAAGAACTTCAGGCTGGCATTTCTCTGATGCCTGCCAATATAATTAGCATCTCCAGTGTCTGATTAGTCTGTGAATTCCTGTGATTAGAAGCAGGGCACTGGTGTTTTCTTAGCTGACAGTACACTAGATCTAGCTGCAGGCCAGCAATTTGGCAACGCTAGCATTTTAGCAGGAGAAGCACAGAGGACCACGGGTGGTATGAGTCTGTGAATCGGCGTGGACTTTAGAAATGGGCACTTTTTTCCTCCTCGATATGGAGGTTACTGGGTTTCCTGGAAGTGACCGGTAGAATCCAGCGGGGACAGTGGAAATGAAGAAGTAAAAAACGGTCCCATCCACAGATACTCACACATGCCTGTCAGCCATATTGCTAACACACAGCTACTTCTCAGTGTCCTTATGACACCCATCTGTGGTCTTTCCTGTCAAATTCATGACTTCATAATGCTCAAAGAAGTTACTGCACTATGCCACTGAACATGAGAACCTCTTTTAATTCATATGGGACATAAGAATAAAACGAGGGTGAAAGGAGCCTTGTTTTAACAGTTCGCATCTGTTATCCAAACTAAGACCACTAGCTGAGCCAGAGCTGTAGTTATCTTGGGAAGCCTGCTTCCTGCCATGCTAACGTAGGCCAGATGCCTGTCTTCACACCCCTTATACTTTATAGTCAAAGTATCTCTACCTGCAAGCATCCAGTTAGAGCTTCTACTTACTTGCTGGAACAGAATAAAAAAAATACAAAAGAATTTTCCTCCATTTTTTTCTGCTGAATAAACTACAGTATAGAAAGCAGTACTGAAAACCCCAAAAAAGCCAAAAAATATGACAGAATTAGCCCACAGGTGAGCAGTGAACTGCACCGGCATCCAGTCACATGGTGTCTTAACAACATCAGAGCCAGTACTTCTGAACAGACCATGTGCAGACAACCTTTATAAAGTTAAATTTTCATAGTCAGGTCCCAAAGACACAAGGTCTTTTTCCCCAATGACCTGGATCTTTGATCTTCCCCAATAAGGTTGTATAGATGTTTTGTGGTGGTCCCTTTTGGGATGAGGCAGACTTGTGCCAGAATATGAGGTGAGGTAGAGGAGATGGGGTACAGGAGGCCCACAGGAGGCATCAAAGCACTTCCTGCCCCCCAGAGGGCTCTGGGGAAGGTTGCCTGAAGAGCTGTGAAGTGTCTTAACCTTGACAGGTGGCTTCCTGCTCATGCCTGTGAACCGATGAATAATGGTCTGGGCAGAACATTGATTGCCATGCTCCGTCAGTACGGTTGCCCTCTGACGGTCGTGTAACTCTGTCATCTCCTCCCTCTGTTCTGGCCACTTCCTGTCCTGTGTTGTCCAGACCAAGACCATGACTTGCCAACAGGCAAGACAATGTCCTCATTTCTCAGTCGTGCCCTGGTAAAGTCTGGGTCTGTAGTATGATTTGCAATGAGATTATAGGTCAGCGTTCTGTAAATCTGCAGCAGAACATATGCCCCGTAAACACAAGCATAAAATGTGCATTAATCTATGTTTGCATGCCCCCCCACATCCAACACGATTGACCCCTCCTGACCCCGAAAGCCTTCTTCAGAAGAGTGCAAGGTATCCCAAAGGTCATAAACTCCAGTGAAGGTTCTTGGATCTGCTCCTCATTAATCGCTTTGATTCGCCTGTGGAACCCCCTTTTTGATACTTTATTCCATTTAACTTTTCATTTTGCTCAGTCTTTGTCTGGCAGTTGTCTCCAGCTATATTTATGTGATTAAAAGATTCATATATTCATCAACATCATTTTCCCATCACTTTTCCAGGTGAGGGTCACAGTGTCATATACACTACCTGTCAAAAGTTTTTGCATACACTAAGATTTTCTACATTTTCAATGTTACTAACATCATTTTCACAAAAAATTCTAGACACTCAATAGTGTGTATGTAAATGTTGTAATTTGTCTTTGCAAACTTCAGCCCAAAGGAGATTTTTGAATATTGTAATGTAATAGATGTAATAAACCGTAATAACCATAACCATGCCCCAGGAATGTTGGAATGAACTTACAGAGCAATCTTTAATGTCTCTTGAAAGAATGCCTTAAATTTGCTCTGCTGTTGTAGCTGCTACAGGAGGCTACTTTGATGAACCAAACATATGACCAATTTTCTTGCTAATAAAGGTATTCGAAGGATGCTGAACATGAATGTATTATTTTTTAGCAATAAATATTGAGTGTCTGGAATTTTTTGTGAAAATTATGTGGGTAACATTGAAAATGTAGAAAATCTTAGTGTGTGCAAAAACTTTTGACTGGTAGTGTATATAGTCCGACATGTGCCAACATGTCTATCAGACACAGCCGCCAAGATACACTCTATTCATGTAGCGCCAGTGATTGAAAAGTTTCAGGTTAAATGATGTTATAAAGTGTGCCAAAGGGCGAGCACAAGGCCGTAGAGATGGTTTTACAGATGTCTGGCAACCAGATGGAGTACAGATAGATAAAGAATTGAATTTTTATGAGATGTAATGGTTATAGTTGTAAGCCAGATTAAAGAGGAATAATGACTGTTGATGAGGAAAAAATTGTACTAAGAAAGTCCTTTTCATTTATGTATTGTCAGGTCCTCAAGCTATATTTCCTGCAATTTCAAATAAGTCTACTGATAATTATGGATTTTGTGGAGAAATCCTTCATTAAACACTTTTCATGGTCAAGATAATTTGAGAAAGAGTCTTCTTTTAACACCCATGTATAAGTAACCCATCATTTGGTGAGAGACAGAGCTGTGTTTCCTAATGGACTTCCTAATATAGACGATGATACAGCAATTATAATGAATTATAAGCAGTGATTGCTCTTAGGAAACAGCTTTCCACTACCATCACCACGGAGTCACTGTTCCAGATCTTGTCCAAATTTTGTCCAAATATAAGCCCCATCCAGACATAGATGAACCCCTGTTGGGAAGATCCACGTCTGCCTCCCTTCTACTGAGTAACACACTTTTTAGCTGCGGCATATAATGACTGTTTACTTGTGACATGGAGATCTGGCCTCCATGTGATGTTATAATGTCATTTAGTTGCTAAGCCTGCATTATCGAAACTGCCCCCTCACCACCGCCGGCTCTAAGAAAATTGCAGCATTTTAGTCACCTGCTCTGGTGATGTAACAGTACAAATAGACACACCACACAGCAGGAGAATAGAGGCCCTTCATGTCCCCTGGCCGCATCTCAGACTCTCCCTTCAATGGTCCCACTGCAGTCCATTCAGAAGCAGCTGTATGTCACTCCAGACATTAAGGGGGTCCTCCTGGCTGCCCCAGAAAACATTAGCCCTCCCTGTGGGTGGTCAGTGTAGGTGCTTGCATGAGTGCTGCCGCTGGCAGGCCCTTTACGTGAAATGATGCTTTGCAGGGCAGATATGGGCCAGTCAAACTCTTGGCTCAAGAAGCCACCATATATAACATGTCTATTACTTTCCTCATCTTTGTTTCTGGTTAAAGTATTTAAGTGTCTAAATGCGACTGTAATATGACTACAGACCCCTTTTCATGCATCAGTTCTACAAAACATATGGACATCAAATGGAGAATAATGCAAAAGCACTGCATTTCCACTCAATGATAAGAAATTATGGTGACTCTATAATTGCCACCCTAATTTTATCTGTCCATCCAATGTTACCAACTGAGATTTGGTTTACAATCCACCGAAAAAAAAAAAGCCCAAAAAACATTGCTACAAAACCAAAGTCTAAACCAGGAGTATTTCATTCAGCAACCAAACAGGACGTATACAGACGTATGGTTGAGCCACAGGCTGGTGCTGATGCAGCCTCTAAACTGAAAACACACTCAGTTAATGCAGTCGACATTCAGAGTCCACTGGCCAGTGGGAAATTACTTCACGGTTGTAAAATATTTACATTCGGCTTTACTACAGTGTTCATTCTATACTGTAGCTTGGCTGGCTAGTGGCATGTGTTCATTATTTTTTTACCTTGTGAAACACTTGCTTTCCAGTCCACAGTGAGGAACTAAAGTACTGATGTATAGTATTGAGGAGAATTCTTAGGCACACAAAGAAGCCATCTGAGGCCATTTATCTGGGCAGAAAGTGTACATTGGCTTGGGGAAAAAAAAAAAAAATTGACCATTAAACTGTATACTAATAAACAGTAATGCAACCAAGATTAACAAGAATTTCTTCTACTTTTAAAAATGTTACTGATATCTGATTGGATGGCTAGAAGAACACAGCTTTGATTCCTAAATCTCTCATCAGGAGCACCCCAGTCATTCCATGTATTTGTTAAATTTCATCATTGGCTCATTTAACTAGTGAACTTCATTAGTTATTTCACTTTACGCAGTACTGATTAACCAAACAAGGGGTCCTCACAGTTAAGTTCAAGACATACATGGATACATTGGAAGGAAACTACAAATTTGGTGGTGAATTGAGATGTTTTGAAAATATTAACTGACACACTTTTACAGACATAAAGTAATAGTTTTACAGCAACATAAATGTAACTTAACCACAATTTTCTTTGCCTGCCTAAGACTTTTGCACAGTACTGTATGTAATTGCAAACTGTGACTTTCAGTCCTACATTAAAAACAGTAAAGTGGTTTTCCTTCTTAATTATAGATTAGCTCTGGTTCAGTGAGAAACATTTGATTATGAATATAAATATCCAGATTTTGATTTGACAGCCCACTACTGACACAAGATTAGTGGGATTCCTCCATTGTGCACCCATCTATACATGCTGTATCATCTGCTCCTCAAAACCTGAGAATATCCATTTTAATCTCAGCAAACTGGATGAAAATGTCATGATTTTATGAGCAGAGTAGGTTTTAAGTTTCTGCTGTTCCTGGGGGAGTATGTAGATCCATGCTGTGATGTCGCAGGCATCAAAGAGTGCAGTTTCCTAATGAAGTCTGTGTCATTGCAATTTGGCAATACAACTAGAATCCTGTTTAGAAAGACACTCACAAACATAAATAACTGAGACCCAGAAACTATGGCCTTTCTTAACTTCAATCTGGTGTCACACCTGCTTCAACAGTGTTGTGTTTCAGGGATTTTCACTGAAGCTCCTTAGAGTACCTATTTCTAAATCGCTCCCGTTCTGTAATGGAAACCAGGCCCAGGAAGTGTCTGGGAACCGTCCCACAGATGCATAATGAGAGCTCAGTGAGGACATTCATGTGGACCAGGACTGGGACACCAAGGGCTCCCCTGTGGAGCAGGATCGGGACACCAAGGGCTCCCCTTTTGAGCAGAGCTGGGACACCAAGGGCTCCAACATGGAGAAAGACTGGGACACCAAGGACTCCCCTGTTGAGCAGGACCAGGATACCGGGGGCTCTAGCGTGGAGATGGACCAGGACACCGAGGGGTCTCCTGTAGAGCAGAGCCGGGACACTGGGGGCTCCAGCGGGGAGATGGACTGGGACACTGAGGGCTCTCCTGTGGAGCAGGACCAGGATATCAAGGGCTCCAGTGTGGAGAAGGACCGGGACATTGAGGGCTCCAGCGTGGAGCAGGGCTAGGATACCGAGGGCTCCCCTGTAGAGGAGAGATGGGATGCTCATGGCTCCCATCTGCCTCTGCTTGGGGTTCTTTGCTGGACACTAATTTGTCTCCACTAATAGCATGGAAACATCCATCCATCCATCCATCCATCCATCCATCCATCCGTTTTCTAAACCGCTTATCTGTCAAGCTCGCAGGGAAGCTGGAACCAATCCCAGCTGACTTTGGGCAAAAGGCTAGAAACCAACATGAAAGTAGCAAAAAAGAAAAAACTTATGTAGGATTTTTAACAGTAATCATGGTGCCACTCTAAATGGTTGGTAAACTATAGGTTCCTGTTTCCTTTTTTCTAGATTTTTCCACGTCTGTTATGGTGGTCATCCTGTAACGGAACAAAAAGTGAGCAACGGAGGCGTGTGACTGTGGCGTCAGTCGGAAGGAACCAAGACTGCACGGTAGCAAAAAGGGATTTGAACCCGGGTTTGACAGAGCTGTGTGCTGGGCTGACAGGTGCTTCTAACAGGGAATGAGGCACGCACTGGCTCTGGCATGTTCCAAAACTAAATAACCTGACCATGAGCAGGGCAAGTCTGTAATTCATTCAACATAAATATCAACGACGCTTTAATATCCCAAGGAAAATGAGCACCGAGGGTGGAGTGCAGGACTAATTATAGAGAAGTAAGGAAACCACAAAGACCACAGGGCCTGAGGCAGAGGCTAACCACTGTGCTAACCGCTGGACATGGGCGTAGCATCTTGTTTACAGAGGACAGCAGCATGCTTTGGCTCCCCATCACGGACCAACAATGCAGACCTGTGCCACTGCTGGATTTTAGCACAATGACAGCAATGATATTGAAGCGATCCTACTGATCTGCATCCTCACCCTGTCCGCTGCCACGTTTGTCATATCTACACTGCAAGGACTGTTGATGGCACGTATGATCTGCCAATCCAAGAACCTGCAGGAAGATCTGGCATGCCTCTGCCACTCCAACGTGCCGTCACGTTGGCGAACAGACAGTTGCAGACTGCTTCGATTGGGCGTATAAAAACAAAATGAAATGCAAGTGAATTTTCTGACGTCGGCACTCCTCTGCCTCTGGACCCTGTGAAACTTTGGCAGGTTATTCTCATTCCCTCAGTGACGCTTCACCACCCTGCCATTATTTAAAACCGGGCTCTCTCAGACCAAAACTGTGCCTATTAGTGCCTGTTTCTAATTTCTGATTGGCCAGCGTCCAGTTGAGAGGTCAGTTAGTGAAGCTTTAGGCACCGAGAAGCTTGTATCTGGTAGACTGCCATGAAACAGACGAACCAAACCTCCCGCCCCCAGTGCATAAGCCACAGAGGCCAGGTCACTATGCACAAAACACCTGTAAGTGATTAGCAGCAATCAGCCACTGTGATGGAAACATCACCATCTATTCCCCTGGCACAGGTACGTGATAAGAGAGCGAGGGCTGAGATCAGCACTGGACACGCCGACGGCCAATGGGCCAGCTCAGCACACAGACCTCTGATCTGTTTGCCTGAGCGGTCCGTTAACAGAACCCAAGTTCTGCAAGCAAAAAGTCAGCGTCATCTACTTGTTTATATTTGCAGGATTCGGTGTGTCCGTCTGACCCTCAGATCTGTACTCTGCACAGCACTGAGTAATAATGGTTATCAACTCAGGAAGAATTCTGAACAATGTTACAATTTTCCCCTGGTACAAAGTATGTGGCTTGCAATTATACAGTTGTAGTTATTAATGCTTTTACTTTTCTTAAGTCTAAGATTGATCCTTAGACAAAAATATTACGGGCTGGGCAAAAACAGAGCCTCATTCAGCCCATTCTGAATGTATTTTCAAGTGGATTTTCCCAAGTAAGTCATATTACCGCTGAATAATTGTCTGCAATTAAATAAAAACATTTTAATTAACTGTAGATCTAAGAAAAATATACCAAAACTTAGTACGGAAAAAAGATTTTGACTTATTAATGAGAGAAATAAATTCAAGGAGGGGCTGAAAAAACAATCCATCAATAATGGTGAGCATTTTTGAGCTTGTCTGTAAATGTTATTAATACATATTGTAAAACAAATTAAGCAGCATTTAGAAACCCATTTTCTCTGATTCATCTTTGTTCTGATCTGAAATTCTGTAGCCGGCAGCCAAGGCAAAGCAAAGTGCAGCATTGAGGTACTGCGCCTAGCCTGGTTGACAGACCACCCTCTGGGCAGACGCGATATTCAGCACTCCGTAAACAAGAGTAGCAGGCAGCCTGCAAACGTAGAGCCGGTGGTGACTCACTGACCTGCCTTCTGTTTTAGACATTTCCCCTGGAATAATGCAGGAAGCCCGCGTCCGGCTGGCCCATTTGAACTGCGTGCATGCCGGTCGGCTCCAGCTGTCAAGCTCCAGGGACGCAGTTCAGAGCAGGTCGACCTGCCGTGAATGTTAGAGACTGGACGGGTGATACACGAGCCCTGTGGTCTCTTCTGTGAGTTATTGGTTATGTATTTATATTTTATTCTATTTCATAAATACCATACATGTCGTAGTTCTCCAAAATCCCGCAAATGATAATTCAATATACTTTCCTTTCCCTGTAATTACCAGCCTTCATTGTGAAGTGGTCTATGAGTGGTCTATGAACGGTGTGATGACCCTCACACGACCATCTCACAGTAAAAACTTGCTTTTAAAGGTGCCCGCTCAGGCAATAACATTTCAAGTGGTCAGTGTATTTACATCTCTCTCCTCACAGGGCATCGGAGAGAGACCTGCCTTGTGTGTTGCTACTGGCAACATCAAGTATGAGTAGGCACTTGAAGAGAACAAATGAGCTGAGAACAAGCCTTGCTTCCACCTTCACTCCTTCTGAAATGACTTGGCTCCAACAAACAAATGAAGGATTAGCCACTATAAGACCTAAAGGCACCATATCCCACTTGTGGGATTGCAAGAAAAGTATTGTAAGCCCTAAAGCAGTCCCTTCCTGCAACTAGTGGCCTTAGTAACGGTGGCCAGAAGGAGCCTGAGTTTGACCCTTTGGCAGAAACTACTGAGCTATTAATCTTTCATTCTCATTTATTTTAGGAATAGGGGTTTTTGAGCAGAGAGCTCAGCAACCTGCACTTCCATGACAACCCTGCTTATGGATGCACAAAGGCCTGGCATTTTTCACTTCAATGATAGGAAGGGTCTGAATTATATTTGAAGGTTAAACAATATTACGAATCAAGGTGAAAATGGCACTTAAGTGATAACAATCTCATACAAGTGTACTGTCTATCTGTCCATCACTGGTCCGGGCAGTGAATCATGAGGACCTAGCGGGTCAAAAGGAAAGGGCTATGCTGAGTGTAGCAGCTGTACATATAGACAAGACTAATTGGAGTCACTTAACAACACAGTTACTGGATGCATAGCGGGGACACGGCGGCTTAGTGTTTAGCACTGTTACCTCGCACCTCCAGGGTTAGGGGTATGAATGCTGCCTCTGTGTGTGGAGTTTGCATGGTCTCTGTGGGTTTCTTCCTTTGATCCAAAGACACGCTGTATGTTGTAGGCTAACTGGTGTGGCTAAGTCATCTTGAGTGTGTGTGTGTGACTGGGTTGGCATCCCATCCAGGGTGTCCCCTGCCTTGGGCCATAAGGTAGCCTGGGATAGGCTCCATGCCCCTGTGTGATTAAATGGTTATGAAGATGTATGGTCTCCACTTGGCTCTGGTTATTCCTTTGTGCTGATTTAAGAGGAAAGAACTAATTTTCAGCCTGCATTAGTGTACTTCTAGTTTTTATTCCTGATGGTTAAAATATTTTTAGGAAAGCTGATTGTCTATAATCTTTTTGACAACTGTCATGCAGAATATATTTTTTTTACAGGTAGTTGAAAATTTGTGGGAAAATTGCAGCTGAACAAAACCAATTTTGTGGACAGGCCTGACTTATTACGGATTAATTTGGGGTACATGGCTCTACATCCATGTGGAGTTGGATTCTAGAAGTTTTTTCATTACTGTTTCCTCATGCTTTTTATGTCTGGAGATCGAATATCCTCGTACTGTTTTGTATGAATTGTACACCACCTTCTCGATACAGATTAACATTGATGGGAAGAGAGACACCAGCCAGATGTTTTCTTTGGCAGGTTAGCAAACAGACCCTGCAACGGGCATGAGAAGTTGAAACGAGCATTTCGACTGACAAAGTGTGGAAATGGCTGCCAAACAGACCCTTGGAAAAGAAAATGACAATGATGACGACCTACCTTCACCTCTCACTGCTCTTTTCCTGCATATACACCTAGCACATCTCATGTGAAAGCCTTCCTTAGTCAGCAGAATCAGAACAAAACGGCACCCAATATTTATGTGGTATAAAGACATTTTTTTTACTCTGACATTTGCTTTTCCTGCATCTTCAGCTCTTACCACATCAGATTGGTTCAACACTTCACAATCCCTGGTTTATAATTCCTTTTGGAAACTAACAGATCATTTTAACTACTCATCTTCATGGATGCTGGAAAATCTATCTATTTTGCTCTGGTAAGGCTGTCCTCCTCATCAGCTCTCTACACAATACCGGTAAGGTCATCCTCCTCGTCACGTCAATAGGCTGTACAGTAAATACCATCCTCCTCATTACCTATACACATCTGTATGGCTTTGGATAAAATCTTGTTAGCATTTGATGCTGTGTGATTTTTATTGGGAACTTCTGCATTATGCATGAGCCCTAAATGCAAAACCCAAGCTCAGCCATCCTATAACAAAGATCACTCCCCACAAAACCAAGTATCTCCTGCAATTAATTCCTTAAAGGAAGCCCACGCTAATTTTAGAGAGCGTGTGCTGAAAGCCACGTAGATTTTTCACTGTCACTGCACATGCTGGAGGATTGAGCTCACAACCTAATTACTGAGTAGTTGACCAGAAAATTGTGATGCCAGAATTATCTCCAGATGTCCTGAGTTTTGGGTGCACCAGCTGAAATGTTGTTGTTTTCTTTGTATGTGGGTCCTCTCTTGGAGAAGACAGAGCTCAAATATAGGCCTGTCACAAGGCTGAATATAAATGAGGAAGTAGGAAACTGATTTATCCAGGTAGCTAATTTGGTTGTAAAACTGTATTTATTAAGGAGGTTATTATATAGCTACTTTTACAAATAAGGAAGACGCTAAGCTGAGGTCCATCGCATATTAAAAGCGGTCCTTCAGCCTGGTGATTATTTTCCCATGCTTTTAGATTACCCAGATGTGAAGCAGTGTAATTTTGGGCCCCTGCTTTCCATCAAAACATGCCAACTGTTCTTTACCATTCCAGAAGGCCTTCAAATTAGTTGTGAGCATCAGTATTTGTGGTCAGCGGAATATGAACACCACTAATGTTTTTCATTAAATCACTTTTTATCATTAATTAGTAAATGTGTTAAACCTTTTAAGCTTTTCACCAATAATTAAAATGTCATCTATAGTTGCTGCAGGGATTGCCATTTTAAAATTTTTTCTTAGAATTTCAACTGTAAAATGATTTGACTTATCAAAAAAAAATTCCAAACAAATACTGCTGAAAGGAGTGAAGAGATGATTATGTTCTGTATACATTCACCTCTCCCTTTGGCGTTTACCTGCTAACTCTACATATTTAAATAGTAAAATCAGAGGGAAAACTGAGTACTCAATCATTCCAGTGCAAAAAGCAATATGGTAAACTCTTAATTGGAATTAGTTTTAGCAGATTAATTAGTTTTACTACCTTTTTGTCAAAGCAACTATTTTTTCTGGACAATTCTCATGTAAATTCCCCATACGGGCTACCAGCATCTGGACCCTTTTTTCATAAAAAAGTGGCGAAGTTATAATTGCACAGGGTACAGTGTGGTCCCATTAAATATCTTGGAGGAACTGGTAATGATCCTCTCAGTTTTGCCATTTGAAGGCTGCTACCTTTTAAGATGTGGTTGAGAGAAAGAGGACATCTCCCTGGCTAATGAAATTCAGCCAGCGAAGCAGCAGCCCCGGAAAGTCTCCATTAGCCTTTTTAAGCTTCCACGCCCCGTAGAAAGCCCACCATAATTCAAGCCATTGGTGTGGTTAGCTGTGCAATTAGTTAGCTGCCCCCAAGTCGCCATCTTGATCAGCGGTCTGGTGACCCAGGCTCACAGGCCACAAGCTGCAGTTGCTACAGACAGCAAAACAGCAGAGAAGCAGCATATTTATTACTTATTTATTACTAGGATTGTAACTGTAATCCCAGGAAAGTATACGTTTTGCAAATACCTCAGGATACCATGGGCTGCCTTTTAATGAAAAATGAGATGCAATGCATATACTGTAATTATACTTTTTTTGGAAAACATTTGATAAATTGAGGGAATTCTCAGATAGCCTAGGAGCCCTGTGTTTCAGGTGTGTGGTGATCAGGTTGGCTCTGTGTACACGCATCACAGACCTCCCATCCCACATGTACAACATGCCCATGCCCCATGCCCTTGCTTTCAGTATATGGGGTCTAACCAGATGCCATCCTGCCTGTCAGAGCCCCCTACCTTGCGCTTGGGCCAATGCCAGCTGCGGCACATGTGGTTCAAGCATGGGGTACATGTGTCCTTTTGTCCTCCCCCATCTAACCCACCATGGACTCGGGACTCAACTGACATTAGCCATCAGCTAAGCTGCCTGCTTAGGTAAACTTTGGCCTGATTCCCTGTTCAAATTCACCTATTTGTCAGGTAACAAAACCCACTGAGCTAATGTGTTTCCAACACTCTCAATACTTTACTGACAAGCCACTTACAGGAAAGGCAGCGCTCTGAAGCTCCTAGTTTCACCTGAGAGGAGGAATGGAAACTGACAATGACCCTCGCAAGGAGAAGCTGGAGGAACGATGATGAAGAAATGGGAACTGATGGCCATCTTGTGAGGTGCACTTGACAAATGTGGTGCAATATATGTATTAAGAAACTACAGCATAAACCTGATTCATGTAAAATGTAAATAAAGCATGCAGCCCTTTTGATATTCAGAGAGGATGTGGCACAGGACACTAGCCCCGTTTTTGGTAGCCTTCACAGAGGTTCACCATAAGAACCAAGATGGGTGTTGACAGACAGCGGTGGACAGGCACAGGCTGAACAACAAGCCGCTGGAGGCTCTGTGAGGAGCTCTTTTCCACAAACAAAACACAGACAACAGCTGTAGTCCCTCTGGGTAGCTATTTACTTTAATGGCTTGGAGACCAGTACTTCAAAGGCAGGCCATAAGCACGCCAGTGAAAGGAAAGTGCAAGCCCACCTTGGGGGAATGTTTGTCCTTCTCCCCTTTCCAGGGGTGCACCCTTCCTGCTGGAGCAACTGGAACTGCACTGGGGCGTGAAGGAGATATCTCATCTCCTAGGACTAACCTGGAACCTCACTATTGATTCAAATTATCCAAATATTTTACTGTTCTTGAGTAAAATATCTCATTAAATGAACAGAGATGGAGAACCATGCAAACTGTGACAGTTTCACAGTGGAATGATGATGGTTTTCTGAACTTTCTACCTTGGGTGTCAACGCAGTGCTGAGACAAGGAAACTGGCGACTTTCTGTTAGCGCAACCAAGAGCGGAAATTGACGTATGATCAAAGGAACGTTCCTGCAGGTGTAGCTTTCTCATTAGGAATTATTCATGTTGACGGAATAATGAAACAACAGAAATCCTGCTTAGTTACATAAGTCTGGTTGCTGTAAACAGTGTGGTTCTTTGGAACTGTGGATATTAATCAGTGTGCAGCATTGACACCAAAATGCTTTACAGAATGAAAACACAAAATGAAATTTAAAAAACCGGCATCTCCATTTATAATTTAATGGATCAAAAATCAATTATGAAGAAAGTCCTAAAAAATGCCATTTGTAGCACCGTGCTGTAATAGCACATATGTTGTTTCATGTAACTATTGTTTTGAATTGCCTTCTCCACTCTTATTAATCGCTGATGTAAACTTTCCATACAAATGGGATACATCTTCTTGCCAAAGTGAAGTATTTAAAAAAAAACCACATGAATATTTTGTGTTGATAATCAGTTAGCCTAAGTGTCTGGTGCTTACCATTTGTTTCTTTTGGAATGCTTCAGCCTGCATATGCAATATGCATAGAGGATTTTCTGTTATCTCATGACATCGGAAGTTTATATACCAGAGTTTAATGATGTAGTAAAGATAAAGTGTTTTCTTAAGATGTAAATTTGTGGAGAGTAGTAAAACTGCATTAGACCCATTGATAGATAGCAGTTTGGCATCTCGTGCCCTTTAATGTTTCCCAGACGCTGGCATGGGCCCTGTGAACCTGCAGGAGGGGGTGCTGCAGTGTTGTTGCGCTCACAGCAGGCCTGAACCTGACCAAACCGGCCAGGACAGAGGGAATCTTCAGCAAGGAGCCTGGAAGGAGAATACACCCAGGAAAGAGAAAAAGGACGAACCACAGGGGCTACCTCTGAAGGGGGCCTTGTCTGACTGAGTAGGACATCAGAAAGGGGAAATTATACAGGTATGGCTGAAGCATCTTCCTCAATAGATCATCAGCAACAGGATAAATAAAATCATAGGAATGAGCTTGCTTTGTCCTGTGTAAAATAAAAACGTGAACTATAGGTTTATGTCCAAAAACTGGGTCAGAATATTGTAAGATGGTTAACTCAATAATGGAGTTATACAAAATATAAAACAGCTACAGTAATCCATCCATCCATCCATCCATCCATCCATCCATCCATCTTCTAACTGCTTATTGTAGCCAGGGTCATAGGGTAGTTTGGGGAAAATCCCTGGCAATAAAGCAGTGCCAGTCCATTTGCATATATATGCCAAGAGTTTGTTGATTTTTCTTAATTCTCAATTAGCTTTGCTACAAGACAAGGCTAGAATCACAGGCACAAACATACAGATAGATATGACTAGGGTTTTACCAGCCTGGAAACCAGGAACAAGATTAGGAGGATAAAAACAGGACTGGTAAGGCCCTTTACACTGACAACACAGACAATCCTAGCCTTACAAATAAACCAAAAGGCATAAACCGAAAGAGAACCAAACAGAACAATCACACATCACCAACAAGAGGGGAATGTAGGCTTAAGTAACAACAGAACCGGTGGAGTATTCTAAACCTGTAATCTGATTGGAGAAAACTGAAAGCCTGACTTCAGGATTTGTTGATTCCACAGATCTCCCCCAATTTCTCCAATCAGAATTCAGGTTAACTATTGGATTTGTTAAGCCTGTTTGATGGAATACCCCCTAGGTTAGACACATGAGGGTAATTGGGGCAAAGGTGATTAAATGGAATAAGGAAATGAGGAATATGTTTACATCCAAAACCTGGTCAGTCCAATGGAATCTGTAGCACTGGTGCAGATGTAACATTACATCGCTTTGAATAAAAGCAAATGAACCATACCACAAACATATTCAAACATTTGGATGTGTCAGTAACGACCATAATGTGACACTAAGTACTCATCTTAAATTACTTCATGCTTGTGAAATGGTCTCTCCCAGGGTGCCAACAACAAATCAGAAGGCTAAGTTCACCACATGCGGCCTCTCAGGTAAGCATGCAGTTGAATAGCTGATAATCATAAGCAAACGTTCTTATATTTGCACCTCAATGAATTCCTTAGGTTCCTGAATTAGCCAGATGTTGCTGTAAGGGCAAATGTGGTCAGTTCTAGTAATGAGAAGAGAAAATTGCATGATAATGGGACATGAGTCTGGTGTTTTGATTAAGTTTGCCGTCCCAAATCAGGCAGCATTTAATTTGATGCAGTTTATAGATTACTTGGTCTGTATGCACTTTACGTGTCGTTTTGCAAACACTGATAATCGTAGGTTGCTGTAAGGTCGCGGTGACAGCAAGGACAATCTCGGCTTTCAGAACACCATATCTGTCATCACTGTTGTCCATCGTGCCTGGACATTGGGCTAGAAACTGGATTTGCTGATGAAGCAACACGCAGCTGCCAGACTCAATCTCCCGGCGATTCATTGGTTACCGTTGAACAATGCTGGATCGCTTGGCTGCGCAGTCCTGGTGACGCTGCCCAGGAGACCCGAGATTTATCTGTTCTTGTTTCTGTTTTAATTTTTTTTTTCACTGTTACTTTTTTGTTACATTTTATATGGCAATTTGCGTTTAAAATATTAGTGCATTTTAAAAACTTTGACTTGGATACGCTGTAGGTCTTCAAGTAATTTTGTAAATCCATTTCAATTTATTGTGTTGCGCATCAAGATATTTAAAACATTTTAAAACTATGTTAATTTGGAAACTGCAGTGAAATCATTGTTACATTATAGTTTTATATGTTTTCACTGAGAGTGTGATGTCCACCTCAAATCAAGGAAATTTGGCGCAATGTACATAAAAACTTGTAACGCTCTTGTTACAAATTTTTAAATAGCTTGACATGACCTCAGAGAGGCTTAGTATCCTCGTGGTGTATTTTATAGAGATAAAAATTTTCGGAAGAACAATGGCTCTCTCCCCTATTCAAACTTTCCGTGAAGGCACAGCTCTATTTACTTGAGATTACTTGACATTAACTGCGCGCTATGACATCTTTAGTGTACACAAGAAGGAGGTGTCACGATTCATGAGAACAGGACCTGCTTGTTGGAGCTGGAGAAATAACGTTTTATTGGGGTGGAGGGCTTTTTTAAAAGTCCAGCATGTTCCATTTCTCCTTTTTGTGTAAGTAATCGCATACGCAAATATTTTACCAAGGCAAGTAATTGGTGGTGAATCAACAGCCTTCAACACTGGGACCTCTGGTAATTGACTGATAACTTTGCAGCTTATCAATACTGTGCAGTTGGACAGAACGTCTCCTCGGATAAGGACACCGAAAACGCCGCGCTAATAAAGGGGTTAGTATAGTGTCCACTTCGGAGGATTCAGACATCTGCCCCTATAAATATCCTTCGGGCAGCGCTTGATCAAAGAGGGGGAGAAGCTAGAGCGCGAATCCCGCCCCGACATTTAGCCTAAATAAACGAAAGGGAGGAGCAGAAGACCCATGGTAACCACGCCACTTCAAGGGCTAGTGTCTCTTCTTTCGGTCAGGCAGGCTGAGCCGCCCGTGCTCCGTCTTAATGACAAGTCAATACTGTTCTGCGGATGAATAGACTAGCTTCTCAAATCCGACAAATCTTATCACTTGAACATAATGTTTTGTGTACTTTTAAAGCAAGTATCTATTTCACGATATTAGTTTGTGAGTGGAAACAGCCGCAACTTGTTGAAGCGATCCCTGCCTGAAGTTAGAAACCGCAGAATATTCATCTTTCACATTTTTCATTTTGCTCCTAATGAGTGTCGGGATTTCGTGGTGGATAAACAATTAAGCTGCCGCAATTGAGGTGGGGAAAATGGAAGACGAGCAGAAATGTCGGCTCGCCGGCCGGACTTGCGGCGAGCATCCTCGCAAGCAGCGCTCCCAGAGACTCTCCAGCTTCAGAGAGGTGCCTTGGGTGGCCGCATGCTGTGCACTCTCCCTGCTTTCCCTGGCACTCTGCATCTTTGTCTACCTGAAGACCTCGGAGCTGCAGTACAGGGTTTTCAGTTTGGAGAAGGAGAGGGACAGCCGGCTTTCGGCGTGGCTCTCACCCGACCAGGTGGAGCCCATTATTATAGGTAGACTCGACCAGATTTTAGAAGAGGTAAGCGGCTCCTCACCTTCGCCCATCGCATGGAGCATTCTGCTGTGCTGAACTATTAGGCCTATACAACGTACTCAAAACAACATTTCATTAAAATGTGCAACTAAAGCTGTCGGGAGCGATATTTTATAAACCTGTGTAGAGTGGCGCGTCGCTGCGTTTCGAATGTGAAGCGGCACCTGCTCGGCTGTGACTCTCCCTGCGTTGCGCGTGCACTCTCCATAAAGTAACTGCGTCCAGCGCGAGCGCTCCTTCAGTGGCCGCACTTCATAATACTAAATATCCCTCTCAATAGCCGGTCTATGGCTTATCTTGCACCTGCCGAGAAAACTTAATGCAAGTTCATTTTTAAGTTATGTGCGAACTTTAACAAACCACAGCACATATTCGCTAAGGGAAATGCGCTGAGACTTTAGTGACCTTAATTAAAATCGGACTCGTTTACTGTAAAATTGGTTAAAATTATGTCTATGATTAAGGCTACATTTAATGTCAACTCGGCTAATAAAGATCATTTTGGCACCATCGTACATGTATCCTTAGACGGGGGTCATGTACAGAACCAGGTGAAATAGCAAGTTGCAACTAAATTGATGTCGCTACTAGTGGCAGTACCAAGGGATTTTTTTTTTTCTCTAAAGCCTGCTATAACTTTTTGCCTCTTTTTGGTTTCAATTCACTCGGTCTGGCTAAAATAATTGTTCTCAAATGTTTATCAGTTACGACTACGGGACACTGCTTAGCGTCTCCGTTTTTAGTGGGGCTTGGGGCATCCTTTAGCCTACAGTTGTGTTTAAGGGCCACTCTTCATGCTACTCTAAAGGTAAGCACTCCGCACGAAACGGTAGGTGTGAAAAGTACTATGACCCGAGGTTCACATCTGTTGAGGTGAAATCTCATTCTCAACGCGCCTCTCTTCCTCGGCTACAGCAAACTAAACCATGGCTCTCCTGTCCTACCCTACCCAGCCCAATTTACTCCCCGGTGCTGGTTTAACCGAGGTCAGCCCACTTTGCCTATGCTACTGGGGTTTTGCAAAATCTATTTCTAATGAAGATAAGACTTGAAAAGGGGGGAAAAAGAACGGGAAAAAAAAAAAATTAAATCCCTTGAGGATAGGATGTTTCTAATTCACTTGATACCTCAGCCAATCATTTGAAGGTGGTGTGGAGGAACAAAGTTGACTTAAGAAGAAAATGAGGTGACAGCCTGGGCAATTTGCAAGCGTGCTGTGCGTTTGCTGAGTGTTTCTGGTCAGTCTGACCCTCTTCCTCCAAGGTACGCTTCTCCCGATCTCTGATGCTCTCACGCACTTGTGCGCTCAGTGTGCTCTGCCCCAGCCAAAAGAGTGCTAACTTTGTTTTACTGAAATGTGACTGCAGGGCTTTGTGATTCATCAGTTTGTTTGGGAGTGTTTATACAAATGCCTGTTATTAATGTGGTGCGGAAACAGGTGGCCTTAATTGTTTCACACCACAGTGCTTCGGACCTCATCTGTGTCTCCTCCAAATCAACATGTACTAACACAGTTTAAAATGTATACATGTGTGACTAGTTTTGTTCTTTTGTATTTAATTTTTATTGTGGAAGTTTGATGTTAGTGAGGGGGGGGTAATCTATGCAGGAGAGGGGGAATAGAGTGACCACACACAGCTGCATTGCACATTTGGAATGCTGAAGTGACCTGAAAATCTTTTAAAACGGTCACTGGAGACACAGCGTGCAAAATTACCCTCATTCCTGCCTGGAAACCAAAAAACTTGTGCACGATGAATTGTCACAAACACCACGTATTTCAGCCCATTAAATGACAGGCGGCTCCACATGGCTGGGGATGCTGCCATAAGGGTGTGGCCTTTTTCTTGTGCATTAAATCTGAGCGCTGCTGTCGCGCAGGTAGCCTTTCTCATGGCGGGGGGGTGAGATGAGTTCAGAGCAAACTTGGAGGAAATTGCAGGCAGGAGGGGGTGCTTCTAGGGATATTGACTTGAACACATCCTATGAACACATTGTTATATCTCCTGTTTAATATCATCAATTAGTCACAGCACCTTCCTCTTGGGATTAAACTAGTATCTCTATAGTTTCTATTTGCTTGGGTTCTTATGGTTTCAGCATGAATGGTAAAGGGGAAAATCCAGACCTGCTTCTTCTCGGTCCATCCTGGTGGTGAGTAGCTCTGGGCCCCCATATGGTGTCCGTGGGCCTGGCCCCGGCCGCTTTCTCGTTATTACAGAGGCAGTGTAGCCAGTGAGTGCCGGGGGGAAATTCTATGTGCTCCATTAAGGATGGGTTTGCACTGTGGTTTTTTTTTTTTTTTTTTTTTTTTTTTTTTCTTCCCCCGCTTCGTGGGTTTTGTTTTGTTTGGTTTTGTTTTGCTTTTTTTTGAAGGGGTGTGGTTTTTTTGGGGGGGGGCGGGTCGCCAGTG